>PVKU01004081.1:9199-68153 GCA_004027475.1 Anoura caudifer
GCTGACAGTCTGATGGGAACTCCTTTGTAGGTGACTGTGCCCTTATCCCTTGCTGCTTCTAGAATTCTCTCCTTCATTTTAATCTTGGCTAATGTAATTATGATGTGCCTTGGTGTGTTCCTCCTTGGGTCCAACTTCTTTGGGACTCTCTGAGCTTCCTGGACTTCCTGGAAGTCTATTTCCTTTGCCAGATTGGGAAGTTCTCCTTTATTCTTTGTTCAAATAACTTTTCCACTTGTTGCTCTTCCTCTTCCCCTTCTGGTACCCCTATAATTCGGATGTTGGGACGTTTAAAGATATCCTGGAGGTTCCTAAGCCTCTCCTCATTTTTTTGAATTCTTGTTTCTTCATTCTTTTCTGTTTGGTTGTTTCTTTCTTCCTTCTGGTCCACTCCATTGATTTGAGTCCCAGTTTTTCTCCCATCACTATTGGTTCCCTGTGCATTCTTCTTCATTTCACTTATTGTAGCCTCAAGTTGTTCCTCTAATGTGAGACCAAAATCAACCAATTCTGTGAGCTTCCTAATCACCAGAGCTTTGAACTGTGCTTTTGATAGGTTGGCTACCAGTGCTATGAGCTCTGCATCTGATAGGTTGACCACCTCCTGGTCTCTCAGATGAATTAGCTCCAGGGCTCGGTCTGTTCTCCCTTTTGAGTCATCCTTGGTTTCGTTTTTTGTTTGTTTGTTTGTTTGTTTGTTTGTTTTTATCTGGTCGTAGCTGTTACATAGTGAGGGGTAGAGCCTTAGGCATTCATGGGGTGGGGCAGCCCAGTCACTGGGTTTTGATGCTGAATGTGGGGGCGGGGTCTGAGAGGGAACAATGGTGCTTGCTCTGAGCTGTCTCAAAGATTCCAGTCCCTTCAGCGTCTCTCCCCTATCAAATTGGGCCCTTCTGGTGCTGATTTCCATGTGGGTGGGCCTGCGCAGGCTCCAGTACCCCGAGGGTCTCCCCAACGAACTCTCCTGTGAGGCTGGGACTCCCTCTTGGCACCTCAACCCCCACAAGTATTTTCAATGGGTGCTTTTAGGCTTCACTTTCTGGTGCTGGGCCCTGCGTCGTGAAGTCTGTCTTACTGCTTGTTTTCACCTGGTTTATCTGTGCGCGTGCGAATGTGTGTCCTCAGCCTTGTGTGCTCTGCCTGGCCTCCCTGTGTTTGTCAACGCCACCGCCTATGCACCTGGAGTGACTGAGCGCCAGGGACCACCACCCGCTTATCCTGCCTAGATCTGACTCCACCGGATGCAGACTCAGCCGGCCACTTACTCTGCCCCTCTTGCCGGTTTGGGTGAATCGTTGTTGTCAGACTCCTGCACAATTCAATTTTCTCTCTGTCCTGGTTGGGTTTTTTTGTTTTTTTGGTTCTATATTTTTGTTGTCCTTAATCTTGGTTGTGAGAGGAGGCACGGCGTGTCCAGCTACGCCTCCATCTTGGCCAGAAGTCTGCAAGATTAGTTTTTAAATTTTCTGATTCTAAACCTCTAAAAGAAATTTCTTGGATTTATCCTGGGATTAGTACCTTCTTCGCCCATCCACATTACACTGGCCACAGGTCAGTGTAAAGATGATGGCAGAAGGAAATATGGAACAGCAGGAGGAGTCCTTAATGTTTTTGTGCTGCTATTTTGACTTGCTCTGGAATCTTCTGTCCTTGGACTTTGTTATATAAGGTTATCATTTTCTTTATCATTTGAGGCTCCTTCAGTTGGCTTTAACTGTTATTTGCATTCAAAAGCATACTAATACATTCACCTCTACTAATCTTTTTTTTTAAACTATGCTTATTGATTTTAGAGAGAGAGGAAATGGTGGGGAGAGAGAAAGAGAGAGAGAAAAACATCAATGTGAGAGAGAAAGATCAATCAGCCACCTACCAACTGAGCCTCACTGGCTAGGGCTCCTCTACTAATCTTGCATGAGATAACTTCAATCCTTTATTCTCATCAAAGGTAGCCCAGTCTTTGATCTCTTTCTGGCTAGAACAAATGCCTAAAGGCACAGGGCTTCACAGAAGCAGCACACAGCAGAAAACAAATAAGAAGCAAAAATATGTGTTCTAGAATCAGAAATTCATTCACTCCACTTCCTTTGTTTATTTTGCTGGTCTCCTGATAGCTGACTCTGGTTGCCTGGACTTGAGAATGTTTCTGTTTTTTATTGCCCCTGATGGTCTCCTTGAACTTGGCCATACCTTGTCTAAACCTCTGCTTTTATTTGACCTTTCCTGCAGACTTCTACCTAGAGCCAGCCTTTCTTAAACCACCTATAATGCCATCTCCACCCCAACATGATACACCCTTACTTTGGAGCTTAAAACCACGAATGAAGCATGAGTCATAATATTTGCTGACTTGATCATACTTTCCCTGTCCTTTCACCCCTGAATCCCTCATAACACCTGTAGCTGAGAAAGCCATCAGCAACCAGAACCCTGCTAGACTGAGCCTTTTTTTTTTTTTTAAATCAAATCACATAGCCCATTTGTTTTTTCCTGTGTGAACGTTGGGATTGGCTTAATCTAGATTTTCCTTCAGGTGCCCTGTTGTAAACCTTCATCCATTCCTCATTCTCCTGTCCCATCTCAGTCTCCAGTTCACTCCCTGCCCATCTTAACCGAAGTGTAAACTGACTCATCAGCTACATTCTCAGTTCTATCCAGCCCTGTTTCCTTACTCGATAACAGGCACACTTGTACATTTCATTCCTAGAAATCCCACCTGTCCCATATTCAAGGAAAGTAGCAAATTATCATTCTGGTGCTATTCTGGAGCCATTGACAGGTTACAGAAATTTACACATGAGAAAAAACAATATGTAAGTACAGCAGGTTTAGTTAATTTGCTAAGTCTCACAGTTGATGATGGCAGTGCCAGATTCAAGCCCAAGTCTGTTTGCCTCCAAAGCCTGAGCTACTAATTGCCATACTTCTCATTTCTTACTTTCAAAACAGGAAGAAAATTATACTTAACTTGAAAGATAAGCCTTATTCAATTTCTAAACATACACAAAACTAAACATACACTTACCATATGGCCCAGCAATCACACTCCCAGGCATTTATCCCAGAGAAATGAAGCTTATGTTTTTACAAAACCTGTACATCAGTGTGCACAGCAGCTTTATTTTTCATAACCAAACCTGCAACCAAAACGTCCTTCAGTGGGTGACAGGTTGAGCAAAACGTGCTATACTCATCATGGGATATTACTCAGCAATAAAAAGGAACAGACTATTGATACATGTAACTCCTTGGGTGCATCTTGGGCATTATGCTTAGTGAAACAAGCAAGTCTCACAAGGTCATACACTGTGTGATTCTATTGACATAACATTCGCTAAATGACAAAATTACAGAGTTGAAGAACAGATCAGTGGTTGCCAGGAATAGGGATAGTGAAGGGAAGGGGAGAGTGTATCTATAAATGGGGAACACGAGGGAGATACTTATAAAAAGAAGTTTCATATCTCAATTACATTGGTGGCTACACAAATCACATTTAATTAAATGACAACAAATTATACACATACATTGTACCAAGGTCATTTTTCTGGTTTTGATGTTGTGTTATAGCTAGTAAGATGATTCCATTAGGGAAAACAGGGTGAGGGGTAAATGGGACCTATCTATGCTGCCTTTGCCAATCTATATATCTTGTGAATTTATAATTATTTCAAAATAAAAAGTTAAAAAATAGCTGTTTGTTTCTCATCTCCCTCCCTACCTCCTCTTCCTTAATCCAGCTTGTCACTCAGCCAGAGACCAAGTGGTTTTAGACTCTGTCCTTTCCCTTACCCCGAAGTAACCCTGAAGTAACGAGTCTTGAAGCCCTGTTTGTTCCAACCCCTAGTGTGCATCTCTCTGGTCTGGCTGTCCTTCCATCCTCTCTGCCTCTGCAGATCCTCTAGTCTGACATTCTGTAACCGCTCCCCCCACCCCCGACAATGGCCTCCAATCTGACCGGTCTTCTACAATGCTGATGACTTTAAGATACAAATCAGATGCTCTAACTTCTCTGCCTAAGAACAGCTAGTGGCTCCCAGATGCCTGCCCCTTCGAATCAACTCAGTGTGGTAAACAGCCTTCAGTTCCTATTCTATGCTCCTCTTAGGAGTAGTAAATCTGCATGTCCTGGAGCCTTGTCTCCTCCTCATTTTTGGTAGATCTTAGTAGACAGCTGGCATAGCAAGTCAGAGTTAGCGCACCAGAAGAACAAACTGGTGTCAGTGTGCAGACTTCAGAAGTCTTCCCTTTCAGTCAAGGTCACGTTTCTGACCAGGGAACATCCCTGGCACAGAGATGTTCCTTGGTCCCTAGAGTATTATGGGGCAGGGCCCGTTTCAGCTGGGATGTTAGCCATGAGGCATGTGGACCATCTATTCTGGGTTTAAGCTATGGGGTAATGAGAGTTCAGGATGACTGTGGACACAACACTACTTCTCTGCTTATAAGCTGTTCTTTTATAACGCTTAATTTTATATCTTTCCTGCATATATGACACCAGGTATATATGCCTGGGACTCCTCTGAGTGACATTTCCTCACCAGACTCACCTACTGATACTGCTGAGCATGTCAAATCCAACAGTGACCTCTGGTTCTAAGGCCATATTTCTTCTGCTGATTCATGTGCTATTCAGTTTTCTATCGCCTACACCTTCCTGATTCCTGCCTGTCACCCAAGCAGAAACAGATCTGCTATCTATCTTTGGTTTTGACATAGTTCCCCTTCATTCCTCTCTCAGGTTTACATTGTTTTGTAAACTCAGCTGTGAGGTTGCTTCTTTCTCTCTTTACCTAGCCTGTGAAGCTCTTTGAAGGATGGGATTTTTTTTTTACCTTTGTTTTTCTGATGCTTGTGAGAGCCTTACACGTGGCTTGTATTCAGTTCACATTTATTAAATGAGCAAATAAATTGTGGCATGTGTAAGGGTGCCTTATAAACAGCTCTAGACCAATGTTAATTATGAAGAGAATTCCTTAATGAGGTCAGCAAAATAATTCATAATGGTTGGAACCAGAATTGTTGATACAACAAAATCAGTCATCAGTTTTTTAAACACCTCTAAACACACACACACACACACACACACACACGTACACACTGTACACAGTGCATAGAATGTAATCAGCTTTCACACATAGACTGACACCCTGCAGTTTTCATTTCATTTTTTTTTTTCCTTTCTCTTCCTAGATGTGCATGCTGGGGGCTTGCTCTGCACCATCCACATGTCACACTCCACATCCGCTTCTCTGGAGACAAGACATGGCATGGTGCTCGGCTATTGACAGAGTTAAATAAATATTCTTTAAAGGGGAGAATGCTCTTTCATGTGTGAAAACAACTGAATTTTGGCCACCACATTATTTCTTCCAGCTCAACACCAGCCACCAGAATAAAGACAACTCATTCCTCACATTGATGGATCTGGAGGCACAGAACTCTGTCTCCTTGTATTAGCAGGGGAGTTTTAATGTGGCTGATTCTCTGGTGCAGATGTGATGCTTTTGTGGTAGCATTTTAACCCACATGGGCTTTTTCTACATTTGAGCTTAAATGTGCCCTATTAGAGTCCTAAAAAAGGCTGCATGTTAATTACCCTATTTTTCTAAAGAAAATTTATTTATAGCTAAATCTAAAATTAAGCCCTGACTGGTGTGGCACAGTGGGTTGAATGTTGCCCTGTGAACAAAAAGGTCGCTGGTTGAATTCTGGGTCAGGGCACATGCCTGGGTCTCAGCCCCAGTTGGGGGCGGCGAGAGGCGACTAATCAATGTTTCTCTCCCTCTCTCTCTCCCTCCTTTTCAAAGTAAATAAATAAATAAAATATTTAAAAAATAAAATTAAAACGGAGTTTGCCTTATGCATTTCTAGTGGCTTTATAAGAAAACAAAAAAATAATCTATATCTTAATTTTAATTTTGAAATAAAGTTAAGACAATTAAAAAGGGATAAATTACTTATATTTCATCCTCATTATAGTATCTAAAATGGTGGGCCAAAAGGTGCTGATGAAAGAACAATTTTCCTTCAACCATTAATCAAAAGTAAGAATAATTACACACAGCAATTTTTCTGATTTTAGAGAAGTTTCCTGGTTTGTTATATTTTTTATTCTCTTTGGTTTTCAAACTATTTTATGGATACTAAATAGCTGTGTAAGTGAGGAGAGACTGACGACTTTTGTAAAGCCATTTTTTCCCATTTTGAGTTTACGATTTGTCAAAACCTTAATAAAAGGTTGAAAACTTTTGGCATAACGTTTTATTTCTTCTCAACAGTAGATGGCAGTATCCGTTCATCTGTAGGAAAAACCTCAATCACAGTAACAACTCTAGACTTCGATTTTCTCCCTCCCACCCTGTGGAGTGAAATCAGGCTATTTAAAATTGTAAAATTGAAGCCAGAAACGGTTTGCATGTCAGTGCAATCTTACTTTTAAAATTTTGGTTGAAGGGACCCAAACATACACAAGGAGGAGAAAACTGTGCCTCCTTTCACAACCGGGCAGAGAGGCTGGCGGCTCTAGAAAGGCTGAGGGCTACCGTGAACAAAGAGAACCTAGAGGTAGACAGTCTGAGACAAGAGCGGAGCAGGTTAAGCTAACAATTTTTAGCTCGTTCTGTTAAAATTTACGCTTGGATCTTGTTACATGTGCAGAGAGGTTTTGTGCTTATTTTCTTAAATTCCGAAGTGTGTGTTTGCCTAGAAATTTTAAACTTCATACATTTTTATTTTTGAGAAACAAAATAAGAAATAAAACAAGGCCAGTTTTGTACCCAAGGTTCACGGTTACTCTTTGCTTCTCAAGGAAGTGAAGGGAATGAACGGGGTGTAGATTCGGATTTGGAGTCCTTCTGATCTCTTCCACCAGAGCAATGACACTTCTTGTAAAGAGGATTGTAAAGTGTTTGTTTGAAGAAATAGCTCCGTGGCTTCAAAAATCTCAAAAATCACAGCTGATGGTGTCACACACTAGCTGCTGTACAGGCCAACCAGCTTTACTTCTTCGATAAACCAATAAACAAGATTTTTAAAGAAGAGTTAATGTGTAGTGGTATCCCCCTTAACATCTAACATCATCCATGCCTTTGAAAATGCTAATTGTGCACCATGGTGAGAGAAATGGATCAACAGACTGTAACTCTCTAGCTTTTACTTAGGGACTTCCATGAATGCCATCTTCATTAAAATATACCCTGAAGATGTAATTTTTGGTACTAAGTTGATTGCTTATTGGCTATAACTTTCTGTTTTGTGTTTTATTTTATTAGTTTTAAGTCCTCACCTGGGGATATGTTTATTGATTTGAGGGAGGTGGTGGTGGGGGGGTGTGTGTGAGAAACAATTGGCTGCCTCCCATTGTGGCCCGACATGGGATTGAACACTCAACCTATGTATGTGCCCCGTGTGTGTGTGGGAATTGAACCCACATCCTGACCACAGCCTGTTTTGTGTTTTAAAACAAGTCATCTTTTTGGCAAAACAGTTCCACTGATAATTTGCTCTTTGGAGGACTGGATGGAAAAACAGCTGTTTTCAGACAGAACTGCGGGGAAGCAGGGCAAGAGTCTGCTACTGCATCACCAAGCAGTAAGCCGCAAAGAAAATACAAAGAAAAAGAAAAAGTGAGTGACACACGGTGGTGTCAGATAGGCCTAACTCCCACGACATCATACTGATCAAGATTTCAAGTGTTTTTATGGTCCATATTAATATTGGGTATTTTCATTAAAAAAAAGCACTGTTTCCTTGTTTCTGTAGTTGATGATCAGCTTCTCAGAATCAATGTATCTGATTATAGTCTTCTTGGACTCTCTTTTTTTAAGCAGTTCACTTTAAGTAGCTAGATTTTTAAAAAATAAATGTTTAGTGACACGAAGGAAGAATAAGATGCAATCTATTTTTAGGTCAGTCTCTGTGGGCGACTATTGAGTTCAGTAGACAATTCCTCAGGATTCTGGAGACTTACACCGATACTGAAATTCCTGTGAATGAAAAGGTCCCGTGGCAGTCTGTCTATCTCTCCCCTTATTTAGGAAGTCTACGGCATGTGTGGTTGACTGAACACAGTTACTGCATAAATAAAGTAACCACATTCCATGAAGTTTTGATGGGTTTATGGTCAAATGAAGGAAATTATCTCGGCTATTTCTTGGTTGATCTTTTCCATAGAGCGTGGCTGTGTTTCTCTCATTATTCCCTGTGAAGTAATAGGTTTCACAGTAGAAACTTACCTATTTTTAGGATCACTGGACATCTGGCCAGTTTTACTGTTTATAACTAATCTTCCTTCAGGCAAAGAACCAAATTTCAGCATTTCTTTTATCATATTCATATGTCTGTAAACTACTGAACTGGAGGGTCCACTGTCCTTAGCTGAGGTGTATCCACAGTGTATACGTATTTTCATCATAGAAAGCAGCTTACATTTCTTTGTAATAAAGAGAACTCTAATTTTTCTCGTTTCACAACAGTTTTTTGCCATTCACCAGGTTTTACAGCTCCCACTAAGAACAAAGAGAAGTGTGGACCTAAGAACAGGACTTATGATTGTAAGTTCCCCCCACATCAGAATACATTAAAGGTTCAGTTTAATATTATGCATCTGTAGGCAGCTTTGAACAAAGAGTGTGATGGTTGTGAGTGTGAACTGGTAAAGCCTGCTAATTTCTCCTCCTTTCCATTCACTCTTATCTTAAATTCTCCAAGATGAGACTTTTATCTGCATGTTTCCAAGAAGGTGTTCAGTTAATAACAGAGAAGAATTAAGGCTGATATGATCGCTTCATGTCTTAATTTGACTCTCTTATTAAACAGACTGCTGGGAAGAAAACGTACTATTTTCATGTTTTTTTCCCCCTTAATTCCAGGTTTTTTCTATTGTATTTGTCATGTAACAGATTTAATATTTTCCTTTCAGTAGCTTATCACAGTTAATTTGGTATTTGATCACTTACCCACATAGCATACACCAAATTTAACTTCAGGTGAATAAAATTTAAAATGTTAACGTGTAATGTGCGCTTGCACAGCCCACAGTGCCTCTCCCTGTTCGGAGCAGCTGTCTCCTGCGAGGGGGTCCCCATTTGATGCCTGTTATGTACCATTTCTCCTAAGCTTTCTCCTCCAAATTGTGTTATCCTTCTGTCAGCCCTGGGATCGAGGCCCTCTGGCTCCTGCTGTTAGCGCTTCCCCAGGTATTAGGGAGCTGCATGAAGGAGAGCTAGTGCAGCCAACATGCAGCCAGGTAACTCCATCCTTTGAGACGTAATTCAATAGGCTGAACCCTTCATCTCATATGTAGTGGGAACAAAGGCAATACTTGTCCCCACCCTTATTCCTATTGTGTCTGAGGACTCTTGGGGGAGCCTGTGCTCCAGACTAAGGCCCTTTGATTCTGCCTTTCCACTTCTGGAAGCCTTCTCCACTGTGCAGTTATCCTACTCTCTTTGTTTGCTGCCTGCTTTGGCATGTGTCTTCTGCTTGGACATCACTCCAATTCTTTCACTGCCCAAAGTCTTGACTTCGGGGCTTTGAAGCCGTGCACACCACTTACAATTGAATTCAGAAATTTCTGTTCTCAAAAGCCCTTGGCCATTCTGCCACTGGGCAGCTGCACCTGGACTGGGAGGAGGACCCAGAGTCTCTCCCACTACTTCAAAGTCCACTCTTTCTCTCTGAGGAGGTGCACTCCTCACTCCCACAAATCCCTCTTTTTTGCGAGAATAGTTTTGCCCCTTTTGTCTTATTCCTGCCTCATTCAAGCTGTGTCCCAAGGACTCTTGGCATAGGTGAAGTGGCACATCAGGATTCTGTATCTCCCCAGAGACTGTTCTCTAAGATAAATTATAGTAACATTTGTTTAATGTACTATGCTAAATATCTATAGTTAATGGATTAATCTCCTTCTAGAGGGGACTAGCTGGGGGCTGACTTCTCAAATGGAGATTCCAGAATACTGGTGGCCTCTCTGATGGAATGTGTCTGACCAGGAAAGCATTTTTCAAACTCCTCAAATTGTGTGCGAGAGGTCACTGATTTCCCTATTTTTCTGCCTGTTTTGTGTTCTTTTGTTCATTTTTTCTCTGTAAGCTTATGTATCTACAGGAATGTGGAGACATTTAAAGAACAGAGAGGCTTCATAATGGAGACAGAGTTCAGGTAGATGTCTGTGCTAAACTATTTATACTCATTGTTTTATTTAATAAACCACTTATGAGGAATCTAGTATGTGATAGGAAACAATGCCCTATGAGGTCACTCACCCAAGGTCACATAGGCAGTGGATTTGATCTAGATGGGCCTTACTCCAAACCCCTGTGCCCTTCCCCACTATGCCCAATGGGACATTTCTCCACAGATAAGTTCATTACATTTCCTCAAGGGCAGAAGTCCATTGACTCCAATGTGATACTATTTTTCCGAGTCAGTGAATAACATTGTTTAAACATACCTATACTCTATTTCTTTCTTTTTAAATATTTCATTTTATTTATTTGTTTTTATTTTAGAGAGAGAGAAGGAAGGGAGAAAGAGAGGGCAAGAAACATTGATGTGAGAGAGAAACATCAATTGATTGCCTTTTGCATGCACCATAGGGGACCAAACCTGCAACCCAGGCCTGTGCCCTGACCGGGAATCGAACCAGTGACCTTTTGGTTTGCGAGATGATGCCCAAACAACTGAGCCACACTGACTGAGGAACATGCTACTTCTTTATATGTGAACAAGGATCAATTTGTTGTGGGATATGTTGGTTGTGTGATAAGTTTAAACAAGTGATAAAGAATTGAGATAGTGCTATATTGTCTAAAGATTACCTTCAGGTCCTTTATAAATATGTGTTGTGTATGTATACATGTAATATAAATAAATGCAATAAATAAATATTATACAGAAATATGTTTAAATAAATGTAAATATATATAAAACATTTAAATAAATATAACATAAAATCTATTTTCTCATTTATCTTCCTGTACCTGCCTCAATATCAAGAGAGATTGCTATATTCAAGATATTCAGAATTTTTTTGCTTGTTAAATTATAGTAATGTGATAAACTTTATGTTAAAGTTAAATAGCAGAAAGAAGTTAGAGAAACAGTAATTGCTTTTACCATGATTCTATCTAAAAAGTAGGGATTGTCATCACATATGCACTTACACAGTCATTTCATGATGTAAAAATACTAATTTTCAAATAATTCATAGAGAAAAATGTCCAATTAAAATTTAGTTTAAAATTTTTAATAAGATATGCATTCACATTGTTCAAAACTTCAAAGTTATGGAAAAGTATAGGGTGAAAATTCCCCTTTCCACATCCAGCCTTCCCTTGTGTTCCTGCAGACAAGCCTTCTTTTGCCCAAATGACCATTGCTATAGTCTCAGCACTTGAATATATATTCATATTTTCCCCCTCGCACATAAATGTTTGCATGGATAAACACTCTCATGGACTTTGCTTAACAATATTTCATGGAGTTTTTCTGTATCAGTACATAAAGATTGTTTTTCCTTTTCAGCTGAATAATATTCAGTTGTATGGCTGTACCATACTTTATTTCATTAGTCCTCAATCAAAGGATATTTGGCTGTTTTTAATCTTTTACCATTTTAAATAGTGTTTCAAAAATTATCTTTGTGTCATTTTGCATGTATGTGAGTATGTCTGAAGGAAGTAGAATTGTTGGATCAAAGAATACATGTATTTGTAATTTCAGTAGATACTATGCAAATACCTTCCATAGAAATGTAACTATATAATACATAAGCAATATAATAGTATTTAACCAATGTGGAGGAGTTCTTATTTACTAACAACCATGGCAATAGGTTGCTATCAAACTGTTTTTTACCAATTTGGTAAGTGAAAAATGGTATTTTAGATGTGTATTATTTTACATTTTTTTCTATTATGAATGAAGCTAAGCTTCTTTTCATATATTTAAGACCAACTTGTAGTTCTTCCTTTGTGACCTATTTGTCACATATTTTGTCCATACTTTCTATTGAGCTGCTGTTACGTTTTTCTTATCAGTGTTACTGTTTTTTTTCTTATCTGTTTGGGAGGTTTGTCTGTCATACGCATTGCAAATATTTCCCCCAGTCCCCCTCCTAGAGGTAACCACTATTAACAGTTTGAGATTAGAATGAATATACAGATTAGTTTGGTATAATTTAAAATTTTTTTCAGAATCTCTTTTTCCTATCCAGGAATAAGAGCTGTCTCAGGTTTTTCAAATCTCATTTATTGTTTTTGTTTGTTTATTTCATTGTTGTGTTTACAGTGGTCTTAAACATTCTTATTATGGTTATTTCAAGGTAATTTATGAATTTTTGTTGTGGCTATTTTGGGGGTGGTCCAGAAATATCCTATCATCTTTCTCTACTTCAGTGTCCTAGTGTTCTGGTGTGGAGGGCCATCACTTTGTAATTGTTCTGAACTTATTTGAGGGAGGAATATACTGATGTCCTACATAGCCATTGGTGACTGACAGAAAACAAAAGAGAAAGACCAGCATGGTTCTTAATATTTTTATTATTATTCCTCAATAAGAAAGGACTCACCCTGACTGGTATAGCTCAATGTGTTCGGTGTCGTCCCACAAACCGAAAGGTCACCAGTTTGATTCCCAGTTAGGGCACATGCCTGGGTTGCAGGCCAGGTCCCCTGTCAGCAGGCATGTGAGTGGCAATTGATAAATGTTTTTCTTGCACACTGATGTTTCTCTCCCTCTCTTTCTCCCTTCCTCTCTCTCTAAAAATAAATAAAGACTTCCAGTCAAGATGGCAGCATAGGCAGACATGGCTCTCTTCTTCACACAACCACATCAAAATCTAAAAGCTAAAATATAGAACAACCATTACACAGAACTGGCAGAAATTGAGTTGAATGGAAGTCTGACAACTGTGGAATTAAAGATACCATATCCATCCAGACTGGTAGGAGGGACACAGATGTGGAACGGGCTGGTCCCACATTCTCATGTGGTGGATAAAAATTTGGGAGGGATATCTTCGGAGTGAGTAGTCCCAGCCAAGGAGTCCCTGCCCCACATCAGGCCCCACAGCCCAGGGTTCCAGTGCCAGGAAGATAAGTCCCCACGACTGCTGGATGCAAAAACCAGTGGTGATTGAGTTGGTAGAAGAAACTGCTGGATTCCCATGCAGTTCCTCTTAAAGAACCCACACATGAGGTCTGGCTGGTGTAGCTCAGTGGATTGAGCGTGGGCCGGTGAACCAAAGGATCACGGTTCAATTCCCAGTCAGGGCAAATGCCTGGGTTGCAGGCCAGTCCCCAGCAGGGGATGCATGAGAAGCAACCACACATTGATATTTCTTTCCCTCTCTCCTTCCCTTCCCTTCTAAAGATAAAATAAATAAAATCTTAAAAAAAAAAAAAGAACCCACACATGGACTCATATAGACTCACTCCCTCTGAGCTCCAGCACTGGGGTAGCAACTTGAAAGGCACCAGTGGCAAACTGGGAGAAACTGAAGTATCTAGTATCAAGCAGAGCAGAGGCCATTGTCCCTTTTCTAAACCTTCCCTGCTCAGAGACAACAAGCTGGTGCCATAGCTGAGACTCCATCAACTTGGCTAACATTGTTTGACCTTTCTTGGAGATCCCTAGAGTCTCTGCTCTACCCAACTTACAGGCCCACCCAAGCTACTTTTCCACATGAATGGGTAGCTTGGCTCATGCTTCACAACTTCCTAAATTCTCTCAAACAAGCAACAGCTGGCCTCGGTGAGCCACAGGCTAGGGTGCCAGCATCAGTCAGCCTAGATTCACAGCTTGGCTTTGTCTGGGATTCTTCAATCTCAGCACAAGTAGCAGCCATCTTAGATTGAGTTATAGCTCAGGCAGGGTGGTGCTGGGCAAAACAGAGGAGGGGGCTGACCTTGGCCTGCGCCACCTGGGAAACCCCAGGGCCAGTGCACCCAGTGGACAGCTATAGACCACGCCAGAGCCCTACTACCCTGTGTCTGCACAGCTGATCTTCCATGGAGGGCGGAGGTTGGTGGTAAGCGGTCACAGCCAATCCTTGCAGCTGACTAGCCTGCGTAAACCCCTCCCATTGATCTGCCAACAGCAACCAAGGCTCAACTACAACAGGAGGGTGTACTCAGCCCACAAGAAGGCACACTTTGAGTACCCAGCTTGGGTAATAGGGGAGGCTGTGCCACTGGACCCTGCAGGGCACCTACAACCTTAGGCCATACTACCAAGGCACAGAGTCAAAGCAGCTCTACCTCATACATAGAAAAAAGACACATGGAGGCTGCCAAAAGGGGGAGACAAAGAAGCATAGCCCAAATGAAAGAACAGATATAAACTCCAGAAAAAGAACTAAATGAAATAGAAATAAGCAATCTATCAGATGCAGAGTTCCAAACACTGTTTATAAGGATGCTCAAGGAACTTAGTGAGGACCTCAGTGATGCAGACCCTGGCCCGCAGGGTCTGTGGGTTGTGGATGCGACAAATCACATGGACTACAGAAGTCATGTGGAGAAAAAGAGATGGCATGGTCATTCTCTAAGAGAGAGAGAGTGCCCTGACCCCTGCCTGGATGGGCTTTTATTGCTTTTCTGGGTACATTACATGGAGGATGGTCCTCATTTATTTTGCACAGGTTCGCTGTAGGTGATTACCTTTTACAGATAACAGAGGAAAGAATGTTGCTATTTACTTCAAAGAGAAGGATATTGCAAAGCAAGTGGAAAGTGGTTGAACTGGTTATACTCCATACCTGGGAAGTTTAGCATAGATTTTAGGAAGTTAAAGATATGCAGTAAACATTTGCTGCCTCACATGGACCAGTGGAACAGAACAGAGAGCCCAGAAATAAACCCAAGTCTCTATGGGCAATTAATATTTGACAAAGGGGGCAGCAACATAAAATGGAGTAAAAATAGCCTCTTCAACAAGTGGTATTGGGAAGAACTGGACAGCTATGTGCAAAAAAAAAAAAAAAAAAAGAAACTCGAGCACCAACTTACACCATACACAAAAATAAATTCAAGGTAGATAAAAGATTTAAATATAAGCCATGACACCATTAAAGTCCTAGAGGAGAACACAGGCAGGAAAACCTCAGATATTTCACACAGCAACATTTTTACTGATATGTCCCCTAAAGCAAGGAACATAAAGGAAAGAATAAACAAATGGGTCTCATCAAAATAAAAAGCTTCTGCATGGCTAAAGAAAACAGTATTAAAATAAAAAGAGAACCAACTGTAGGGGAAAACATATTTGCCAATGATACCTCAGACAAGGGTTTAATCTCCAAAATATGTAAAGAACTTACACGACTCCACTCTAAGAAGAAAAGCAACCCAATTAAAAAATGGGCAAAGGACTTGAACAGATACTTCTCCAAGGACATACAGAGGATCCAGAGACACATGAAAAGATGCTCAATATCGCTAGCTATCAGAGAGATGCAAATTAAAACCACAATGAGATACCACTTCACATCAGTCAGAATGGCCATCATAAATAAAGCAATAAACAACAAGTGTTGGAGAGGTTGTGGAGAAAAGGGGACCCTAGTGCACTGTTGGTGGGATTGCAGACTGGTACAACCACTATGGAAAGCAGTATGGAATTTTCTAAGAAAACTAAAAATGGATCTGTCTTTTGACCCAGCAATTCCACTGCTAGGATTATATCCTAAGAACCCTGAAACACCAGTCCAAAAGAACCTATGCATCCCAATGTTCACAGCAGTACAATTTACAATAGCCAAGCATTGCAAACAACCTAGGTGCCCATCAGTAAATGAATGGATCAAAAAACTATGGTACATTTACACAATGGAATTCTATGCAGCAGAAAGAAAGAAGGAGCTCCTACCCTTTGCAACAGCATGGATGGAACTGGAGAGCATTATGCTAAGCAAAATAAGCCAGTGAAAGACAAATACCATACGAACTCACCTTTAACAGGAACCTAAACAACAAAACAAACAAAAAAGCAAAATATAACCAAATACACTGAAATTGAGAACAGGTTGACCAGAGGGGAGAGGGGAGGAAATTTCAGGGGAAAAGGGGAAGGATTTACAGGAACAAGTATAAAGGACACATGGACAAAAACTGGGGGGGGGGTGGAAAAGGGAGGGAGTTGGGGAGGGCTGGGGCAGTGGACTGGGATGGGAGTAAAAGATAGAATACTGTACAAGAACAACAATTAAAATAAAATTAAAAAAAAAACCCAAAACAACAGCAACAACAAAAACATTTGCTGCCTCAATCCAGGGTGAGGGAGTTTTAGCAAAAGTGAGTCTCATAGCAGCCTAGGTACAATGCAGGCCTGATTCCCCCTGGGAAAACCTATCCATGGGCGTGGGTCCTATGTGCTGACCTTGCTTCCCACTGGCCATTCCAAGTAGGGGCTGAGCTACATTCTCTATAGCATGTGGATAGGTTCCCTACACCTCAGCAGCATAAAAAAGACCTAGTCAGAAATGAAGGACATACTAATTGAAATAAATAACAATTTATAGGGAAACCACAGTAGAATGGATGAAGCTGAGAATCAAATCAATGATTTGGAACATAAGGAAGCAAAAAACAACCAATCAGAACAACAAGAAGGAAAAAGAATACCCCCCCCCAAAAAAAAAAATTGAGGATAGTATAAGCAGCCTCTGGGACAACTTCAAGAGGTCCAACATTCACATCATGGTGGTGTCAGAAAGAGAAGAGAAAGAGCAAGAAACTAGAAACCTATTTGAAAAAATAATGTAAGAAAATTTCCTTAACTTGGTGAAGGAAATAGACATGCAAGTCTGTGAAGCACAGAGAGTCCCAAAGAAGGTGGATGCAAAGAGGCCCACTCCAAGACACATCATAATTAAAATGCCAAAGGTTAAAGATAGAGAGAGAATCTTAAAAGCAGCAAGAAAAAAGAATTTAGTTACTTACAGGGGAGTTCCCATAAAATTGTCAGATGGTTTCTCAAAAGAACTTTTCAGGCCAGAAGGGATTGGCAAGAAATATTCAAAGTCATGAAAACCAGGGACCTACAGCCAAGATTGCTCTACCCAGCAAAGATATCATTTAGAATTGAAGGGCAGATAAAGAGCTTCCCAAAGAAGAAAAAACTAAAGAAGTTCATCATCACCAACCATTATTATATGGAATATTAAAGGGACTTATTTAAGAAACAGAAGATCAAAACTATGAACAATAAAATGGCAAAAATACAAATCTATGAACAATTGAATCCAAAAAACAAATTAAGCAAAGAAGAACAGAGACAGAATCATGGGTACAGAGAGTATTTTAATGGTTACCAGATGGGAGGAGGGTGTGGGGGGATGGGTGAAGAGGTGAGGAGATTAAGAAGTACAATAGGTAGTTACAGAATAGTCATGGGGGTGTAAAGTACAGTGTAGGAAATGGAGTAGCTGAAGAACTTATATACATGACCCAAGGACAATGACCGATGGTGGGGGAATTGCCAGAGGGAGGAGGGTACTGGGTAGAGGAGGCAAAGTGGGAAGAATCAGGACAATTTTAATAGCATAATCAATAAAATGTAATCAACATAAATAGATAAACACAATCTTAAAAAATAAAAAGAGGACTCATCAAGTCCCCAAATGGAAATGCAGTTCACAATTGCATTTACTTCAAATGTGTGAAATTGCAGGTAGTGGTTTTAAAGTTTTGCCTTGGATTAATATAGACCATAAAATATAATGATTTTAATGAAATCAAGATTTTCTCTAATAATGGCATTTCTAAAAGATCTGCCCCTTACTCACAGATACGTAAGCCTTACTTTTACTCAAAATTCCAGCTGTTTTGGACAGCAAAAACATATACAAAGTTAGTTTTGTGCACTGGGATATGCTCCATTCTCAGAAATAGTAAAAAGCCCATCACATTAATATTTTTAATTGTTCAGATGATGATAGTTAAGACAATTTCTTATTCCCTGTGAATTCCTATGCATTAAGAATAAATAAAAACAACAACACACCTTGGGGGAACTTCTCCACTCATTTGGGTATGGCAAATTCTTATATTTGTTAGTACTCATTCACCGTAATTTATCAATTCATAACATACAACATTTATTTTTATGTAGCAGCTGTGGGTTTTTAAAGATAAGCCATGTCTTTTTGCTTACATTAAAAAATGCTTTCCAAAAACCACTTTTATTATTTTAAAAAATAACCTTGAGAGTGTGAATTATGTATAAGTTATCCTTTGCTTGTTGCTTTTTTCCTTTTCTTTTGAAATTCTTTATACTGGACACTTGCAATCAGCCTCTGCTTTCCATGTGGTCTGTGGGCAGGTCCCTGTGCTCATTATGTGGAGACTGCGCTTCCCTGCAAGTGAATGATCAGATGTCAAGGAAGTGGCGTCTGTGCTTCAGAACACGGTAGCTGGTTTAGTGATTTATCTGATGGAAATTGTCTTTGGAGGAGCAATGTTGGTGATGCCCCCCTAATTCAGCTACCTCTGCTTCATTGAACGCAGCTAAGCCAGATCTGAAGGTAAATGGGAGACAGTGTGGTGAACCACAGGCACAAAGAGAGCTCTGGAGTACTCCTGACCGAATAAAGGCCTGACAAAGAAGAATATGCGTTGACAGCTTTTCTTAGGGCATGCTTCAAGGATCACATTAAAACACTTCCACAGGGTAGGGGCTTCAATCAGCAGAAGATGTTCTTGTGCCCCAAGTACCACACGGTCAAGTTTTCTAATGACCCCAGCACCACAGCCAATCCGGGGGCTGCTGCAGTAATTAAACAGATGCCATTGTCAGTGAAGGGCCACCTATTAGGCAAACTTTTGTGCATTATTATAGTCAGGTCCTTCCACAAACATCAAAGCTAATCTAATTGGATTGGGTATTGCAGTAAAGATACATTTATTAGTAGGGAAGATTTGTTCTTCTGCCTTAGGCAACAATGTTTTAAGAAAGCCTTCCACTTTATTCAATTTATAAAATACAATATACTATACAAAGTGGCTGGGATAAACTCCCCCAAGGACACTTTTCAGACAGATGCATACACTCTCTTCTGGAATTTTTACTGTGGATTCATACTCACCTAGTGGTAATTATTGACTGTCAGGAATTGATTCCGACAAAAATATAACATAGCTATTGTCCTCTCAATTTTATTGTTGAGGAAAGGAGGACGCAGAGAGGTTAAATTATTTATCCAAGATCACACAACCAGTAAACAAGAATAAATTCAGGTTGAATCATGCAAGCTAATTATGTTCCCTTCTTACATAACCTTTATTACATAGTTTAAAAAGTAATTTGTATACAGTAGACCTATAGTAGTCTAATCTCATTAGTGAAGCCTCATTCTGTTTGGTGTAAAAAAATATTTATGCTAATCACACTTGCTAAGAATTTGTTCATACAACAATAAATTATCTTCTTATTCCAGTTTGTTCTCTCTATATTTTCCCATTGGTGTTACCAGTGTAAAAAAATGGAAACTACTTGAATATGCAGCATTTCCCCGAAGACAAGACGGGATAGTTGAGGTGTGGCCATTAGCTTACAGTACTTCTCAGGGGCTTTTATTCTCCCTTCGAAACTTGTGGGGCTCTGGGGGGAAGCATTAGAAGTAGGAATGTGTATAATTACAATGATATGGAAGGGCTTAAATTTGAGAGATAATAGTTTATAGAGAATTTGATTTCTTAGCAGTATTTTTGGCTTCTTTTAATGGTATCTCCTTGTTATTTCAGTCTTGAGAGTTCACTAACTCAGAACATTCAGAGGAGCCCTGGCCTGTGTAGCTCAGTTGTTTGGAGAGTAGCCGGGTAAACTGGAAGGGCTTGGGTTTGATTCCTGGCCAGGGCACATTCCTAGATTGCGGGTCAGTCCCTGCTGGGGGTGTGTACGAGAGGCAACTGATTGATATTTCTTTCTCACATTGATGTTTCTCTCGCTCTCTCTCTTCTCTTCCCCTCTCTTTCTCAAAAAAAAAAAAAAAAAATCAATAAGCGTGTCCTCAGATGAAGATTAAAACAAACAAAAAGCATTGAGAGGAGACTGTCCATTCTCTACCTTAAGCTGTCCTCTAGTTAATAATCTTGAATAGGTAAATGTTGTATTAAAAACTGAAGAGAGCCCTGGCTGGTGTGGCTCAGTTGATTGAGTGCAGGCCTGAGAACCAAAGGGTGGAACGATTCCCAGCCAGGGCACATGCCTGGGTTGTGGGCCAGGACCCCAGTAGGGAGTGCACAAGATGCAACCACACATTGTTGTTCCTCGACCTTTCTTTCTTTCTCCCTCCCTTCCCCTCCACCTAAAAATAAACAAATAAAATCTATAATTTTTAAAAAAAGTGAAGAGAAATAAATTCTCTAGTTTCTCTGGTACCTTATACATTCCATATTCAAGTAGCTGTTTTTTTTTTTTAATAATGTATTTTTAAAAACATTTTATTTATTTATCTTTAGAGGGGAAGGGAAGGAGAGAGGGAGAGAGGGAGAGAAATATCAATGTATGGTTGCCTCTCGTGTGTCCCTTGCCGGGAATTGGCCTACAACCCAGGCATATACCCTGACTGGGAATTGAATCACAATCCTTTGGTTCACAGGCCCGAGCTCAATCCACTGAGCTACACCAGCCAGGGAAGGTAGCTGTTTTTTAATTGAACCGTGTCTGGAAAAGTATCTAACACATGATAGACACAAAATACTTGGTTAATGAAAGAATCCAACGCAACATTTTTGCTAGCCTCAGAAGGGATAGAAAGGCAAGAAGGCTCTTTGCAAAAGTGAGATAAATTGAGACGAGAGGGGGAAATTGTATTAAAATTAGACTAAAGTGAGGGAATGTCCTTTATCTGTATTGGCTTTTGGCATTAACAAATCTAAATTTTAAAACAAAATTATTTTTAACAACAGTGAGAAGAAAATCAGTTTTAGTAGTTTTGTGATTCAAATATAAATCACTAAGTTGACAGGGTAGAAGAGTAACAACAAATGGCATAAGGGACAGTAATGGAAAAAAATCCGTTATGACTGTATTATAACATCCACATAATACTTAGATTTGATGGAAGGAAATTGCACTTAGGCGTCTTATACTAAAGCTGCATAATAAAGGTATTGAAAAGTGATCTATGACAAATTAGAGCATAATTTAGAGGCTAATCCCTGAGAAGCACATGTGTGATATAGAAGAAAGCAGCATCGCAACAGATTTGAAAACAGAAGATGAAACTAATTGTCCAACGAAGCAGAGACAGAGCTTGCAGTCTGAATCTAAACATGTTATTTGCCTGTTAAAAAGTCAACATTCTACAGAAGAATTTAACAGAACCTGGAGTTTCATAATATGGTAAATATTCAAAATGTTCAGAATACAATTCAAAATTACTCCGTATACAAAGGAACAGGAAAATATGACTAATTCTTAAGTGAAAATATAATCAACAGATGCCAACCCTGAGATGATCCAGATGCTGGAATTATTAGACAGACTATTGAGGAGCCATTACGATCACCCTGCACCAAGGGAAAGTGAGCACATTTGAAATGAACGAAAGATAAAAATTGTGAGGGGAGAAATGGAAGTTATAAATGAAAGAGCCAAATGAAGATTTTAGAACCAAAAATACAATGTGTGAAATTAAAAAAAAACAACAACACATCACTGGATGGGCTTAATAGCAGAATTGAGATGAATTTGAGTAGAGAATTTGGAGATTGATCAATAGAAATCATTTAAGTACAGAGCTAAGAAAGGAAGATTCTAAACCATGAACAAATCATTAGGTATGTATGAGACAATATTTTAATATATAACATGTCTGTTGTTGCAATTCCAGAAAGAGAAGGAAAGAGTTTGATGCTGAAAAAAGCATTTGAGAAAATAATGGCTGAAAACTTTCTGATCTAGTGAAACACATAAGGTTACAAAATACATTCAGAGAAAACCACACTAGACACATTATAAACAAACTGCTGAAAATCAAAAGTAAAGAAAAAGTCTTGAAAGCAGACAGAAAAAAATAATACATTATATAGACCCTAGAAGACAGTGGCACAACATCTTTAAAGTGCTTTAAGAAAAGAACTATTAACCAAGAATTCTACATCCTTATGGAATTATGGGGAAATAAAGAGATCCTCAGAGAAAGAAAGCTAAGACAATTCATTTCAGGCAGACCTGCTCTAAAATAAATGATAAAGGAAATTTTTCAAGCTAGAGGGAAATGATACGAGAGGGAAAATGGGAACACTAAGAATGAAGGAAGAACAAACACATGTTTGGGTGAATGTAATAGAGTATTTTTTCTCATAAATCTTTAAAATATGTATAAATGTTGACAGCAAAATATAAGATTGCTGGGGATTTCAATGTATGTAGATGTGATAAAAATGGCAACTGCAACATAAAAAGAGGGGAAGGCTAGAGATGTTATTTAGTTTAAATGTTTAAATCATGCAAATATTTTTTCTAAAATAAAAATTAAATGAAAAAGTAAACAAACAGAAAAACAACCTGACGTCTGAGCACTGAAGTGACTTTGAGCACAGCTAAGGGCTGTCAAGGTACACAGTTCTCCTTCCTTCTCTTAAGTTCTCTGAGCTCTAGAAGAATCTATTACACAGAATGATTAAGTTCATGTTTTGCTCGCCTTTGTGTGCCACAGAACAATTCCTCAGGTAGAAAAGGGTGCACCAACTGCCAGAGAAAGGGTGAATGTGGAGCTGAGACCTTACCTCCTTGAGGAATGGGCAGAGGAGGACGTGGAGGGATAGGGAGTATACCACTGAGAAAGTTTCTTCCTTCATTCTTTGCAATGACCCTCTCCTGCCTCCTTGCACGTTCTGATCCCCTCAGAAGTGCCTTTTGAAATAGTTTGGTAATATTTATTCAGCCAATGCCAGTTATGAACCAGGACAATTGGAAAGAAGTCAATGGAGAAAGGGAAATTGATAAAACAAGGTCCCAAAGAAAAATATGGGATAGATAGAAAACTAACCAAATGAGAATGGTACCTTTGTTATAGACAGATGAAATCTGAGTAGGTAAACATATAAACAAATCTGGAGATAAAGAGCAGGCTATAGGTCAAGTATGTTGGCTGCAAATACAAAAACACAATTCAAACCAGCTTACATAAAAAAGAGAATTTATTGTCTCATATAATTGAAAAGTCGTGCAGTATGAGGACTTCAAGATAGGTGGGTCTAGGAGCTCCAGGACGCCATCGGGAATAGACCTGTTTTCCTCAGGCTTTTTCTTAGGTAGGCCCTTCCCTTGTAGGGCATGATGGGGTTTACAGCACCTGCCTTATTTCTTTATAGATTAGCAATGCCCAAGCAAAAGAATTATTTTACCCCAAAATAGACCAGACAAGGTTTCATTGGTCTGGCTTGGTTCTCATGCCCATCTTTGATTCATTTGCTGTGTGCTGGCTGGCTGCTTCTGTGTCCCACACCCAGTTTTGAGGAGATGGGAATCAGCCCACTGATGTTACATGCACTAATGAAGGGGGAGGGTCATTTCTTCAAGGAATTTGGGATAAATGGATCTGGGTAAGGAAAAACAAGAGATGCCTGCTCTAAAGGGAAAGTTCAGGGACTATAAACTTGTTTAATATGAAAAGAAGGTTAAAATTTTATCCCCAGGGTTTGAGGAGAAATTAGGAGAAAGGAATGCTAGGAAGTGAAGAGAGAAGAAAACATTAGGCTTCAATGCAGTGGGAGTCTACAGAGATTAGTAAAATAATCACTGAGAAGCCCCTGAGGGCCCAATTAAAGTCAGATAATGTGGATTGGTCATTAACTCATTAAACCCAGTTTTTGGAACATTTTACTGTCGCTTTCCCAGGACTGGGGATTGGCCTAAGGGTGGGGAGAAATCAGGTGCTAACAAAGTCATGGTTAAGGTGGGGTCCAGGCCAAGGTGTGACGAAGGGGAAACTAGAAGTTGGCTGGTGAACTAAGAATGGGGGAGGGTCAAAGAACTGAAGGTCATAGGCATATAAAAAGCAGTTTTAGCAAGAGCGGTGGAGTGCAGATGATAAAGGACAGGGTCCCTGGAGGTGCAAGACATATGGGTGGAAGCAGCAGAGTCACGGCTAGGTCTCAGGGTGCAGTTGCAGATTGGTTTCTCTTGGGAGCAGGTGTTGAAATGGAGTGAGGAATGCAAAAAGCTTACTGAGAGGTAACACCAATGAAAGGAAAGGGGGAAGAAGTAGCAATGGCCAGGGGAGCCATTGGAGCACGACGCAGGCCTGACAAACTCTCTTTGTTGTCCTGACCAAGAGCTGAGGGACAAGGAATGCCCATTAGAGCAGTCCTGTGTTGGGTGCAAAGTGTAGGCCCTTGAACCACCATCTGCCTTGCTTAGTCACTGACCTGGGGCCACACAGAAAAGAGTATGAACTCCCTTGCAAACTGAGGCAGACTGTAAAGGAGCTAACAGTTGGACGCTGCCAGCTAATTGCACCCCTCTGCTAACAGCCAGCCTGTCCTTTCCTGACGGGGTATCTGAGCTTGCCCACCACAGGTACATTCGTGCAAATTAGAAAAAGGTACTTGCTCTAAGAGTTTTCATTCATGTGGATACACAGCTTGGTGAACATAAGGAGACTCGGTATTTGGAGGGGAACAGAGGCACCCCTGCCTCTCGGCAGAAAGAGCTTTGTACCGGGGTGCGAAGCTTGGTGAGCAGAGAGCAGCCATTGTTCACTCTTTCACTGAGGCCCCTTGGATAGTGCATGTGCTGCAAGAGTCTATGCAGTGACTCTGATGGACAAACTTTGAAATTGATAGTTGTAGTAGCCACCCCGCTTTCCATCTCAGTGGAACCCAGAAGATGTCCTTCTCCACTCAGAGGAAAGTGATCTCTCAGGTCCTGAATAATCTAAACCAATCAAGGTAACCCCATCTTCATTGCTAGGGATTGGCTCTGGAATTTGGGTTTAATCCAGTCACTTAGTGCATTTCCCTTTTGTCGGTCCAGCGGTGGGCATGTGACCTAAATTTGTCTAATCAGACATAATTAGAGAAGAGTTCTGACCCCACACCTCATTCACACTGGGACAGCATCAGGGAGCATGTGGTGCCCATTGCTTCTGGCAGCCACCCTCAACCCTTGAGGGGAGTCAGGCTTTGGATTAAGTTTACGGAGTGGGGAGATGGAGAGGTGGAAAGAGCCCTGGCCATTGGATCCTTGGTGGCATTGTCAAGCTGCTCGATCATGGAGCCCTAAAGTCTGATCTAAAAACTATTTATATCAGGTAAGATCGATATCCCTATTAGTTAACCTGGCTTGGGCTGGGCATTTAGATTCTTGCATCCCATAGTATCCTAAAACCACCACAGGCTGTGAGAGGAGTTATCTGAGCAATTAACCTGGGAGGCAGCCCAGGGTGAGGGCAGAGGAAAAGGTGGAGAGGTAGCTTTGGGTTAACAGCATGGAGTAGGGGGCAAACTTTCCTTGAAGTTGGTAGGTACGAGTAATCTGGGCATGGGGTAAAGAGAGGACAAGACATTTTTAAAAAGTGGTGCTACTAGGTGTCAGCAAACAAAATTCAGTGTGTTTAAAAACATGGGCTCTGGGTTCAAAATGCTTAAGTTCAAATTCTGACTCTACCATTTAACAGCTTTAGCACTTTTGGCAGTTGGGTCTCTCTGGACCACAATTTTTTCATTCTCAATAGGATGGCTGTGAGGATCGAATAGGATAATATTTATCAGGCACCAAGTACATAGTAAAGCTCAATAACTATTACTTCAAAACTGTCAGATGAATGGAGACTATTTCTCAACTGAAATCTTACTGTTGACCAAAAACTCTAAACTATCTGTTTTGTATCCGGGAAAAAGGGAGAGGGAATGGGACAGAACAGCTGGAAACGTGGCTCCTGTGGAGGTGAGAACGGAGAAGGAGTGAATTTACGGGGTTTGATCTGTCTCTCCTGTCTGTGGATCCGAAGCCGAGAAACACAGGCAGGCCAAGAGCAGCACTGGATGCAGGAGGAGCGGACCCCTTCCTCTGAATCAGGACAGGGTGGAACTGAGGCCAGGGGTGTGGGTATGGAGCACGGGAGGGGCTGCAGCCACCTGGGGGAAAAGGCGACCTCGAGAGAGGATTCTGCAAATGGAGGTAGAGGTGGGCTGATGCAAGCGCAGCCTGAGTCTTGGAGGACATTGTCACAGACTGAGCACATTCGGTGTTCCACAGGGGTCAAAACGACAGCCAGCACCGTGGCTCAGCCACTGGTGGAGAGCAGCCCCCCATGTTAGGGACCAGGCGTGACCTAAAGAAGGGGATTGCATCTCCCACTGTAGGCAAGGTATTTTGTTTTTCTAATTTTGCACAGGTTGTGCTAATTTGCGGGGCAGAAACACTTAGCATCAGAAATAGGCCCACTCTAAGGCATCTACCTCCGGAATCTGCGGGGCCCTGGGGTCAGCTACCAGGGAAAGAAGGCTCCCTCACCTTTCTCCTCTGTGGTTAATACGCTGCCTGTGGTTAATACGCTGCCAGGTCACTAGCAGTTTGTAATCATGGGCTGTGTCCACTGTGCTGAGCTCCCCAGGGAGATGTAGGGAGTTCAGACAGTGGTGCTGCTGAGCTGTGTGTGTCCAGAGGTCACCCGCTGCTCTGCTTGGGGTCAGAGCAATAGGGGGAAGAGTGAGGGGGACATGGCGTGCCGGCATGCGAGCATTTGCCAGGATCAGAATGTTCCCCATCACTGGGAGCAGATGAGATCTTGGAACCTGGAATCACAGTCCCAGCTCCAGCAGGGCCTCTGGCAACAGCCCCAGTGTCTTCAGCTACAGACACCACCTCTCTGAGTGCCAAGAAAAGCAAACACAGGCCCCAGATCTCCTGTTGCACCAACTGGAAAGGAGCCCACGGCAGAGGAGCTGAGCTGTAAGGACAGTCTTCCCATAGCTCTTGATTTCCTGCCATCCTTCCCCCACCCCAATCGAACAAACAAACAACATACTAGTAATAAAATTTGCAGGTGTGGCTGGTTTATTTTCTTGGATTCTCTTTTGATCAAAATCCCTATGAGACCCAGGGATAAAATGGAGAATAAAGCTGGATAACACAGTATGTCCCAGACATTAGCGTTTGAACAGGACAGGAGTTATCCGGCAAAGCAGAGATTCCATTCCGCCCCTGGAGCTGGTTCTTTTTAGTGGCTTGGGGTGGTGTCACTCAAATGCCCTCCAGTCAGCCCTTAGGAAATGTATTCCAAGTTTCTCTTCTTAGAGATGGGTGGAGGCAGGGAGGGGGGTTGTTCTGTAAAGCTTGAAGAGCAAGGCAAGAAGGTGGTATCTTAAAACCCTGGCTGTCCAAGATTGGCAGACGGGTCAGAAATTCATTGGGGAAAAAGCTGTAGGAGAAGAAAAGTAGAATTACTAACATCAAGTATGACAATAGCTACCAAGGAGAGGAAAATATCCAATAGTTTACTGAAGAAAATCGTGAACCACCCGTGGCAGAGAGGTGAGTGAGGAATCTGAGATCTGAGGAGTTTGAGTTTCTGGAAAATAAGCTGGGGGCTGTTGGTGACTCAGGTCTTCAGGTATTTCTAACGCTTTAGTTCTCTGATTAAACAAAGTTTAGTCCTAATTCAGTTGCTAGATTTCTAGGTTGAGATTGATCAACAAATAATTGTTGAAGGCATTGGGCTTTCTTTGGGTTAACCCTAAGAGATGGTCCTCCTCCGTTCGCCTGTCCAGGAGCTCTGGAAGCCCTTCTGCCTTGTCTCCCTGCTCTTCTGATTCATCCTTCATGTGCCACCACGCTGTCCAAAATACTTCTACTTTACAATTAGGGAGATTTTCCAGGATACAGAAGAATAAAGAAAAGGCCACCCATTGTCTTTCAGCTTCAACAATTATCAACATTTTGTGTTAAACCTCAGAATGTGTTAATTCTTTTTCAAAAAAAGATTTTATTTATTTATTTTTTAGAGAGAGGGGAAGGGAAGGAGAAAGAGAGGGAGGGAAACATCAATGTGTGGTTGCCCTTGCGTGTTCCCAATTGGGGACCCAGACTGCAACCCAGGCATGTGCCCTGACTGGGAATCAAACTGGCAAAACTTTGGTTTGCAGGCCCATGCTCAATCCATTGAGCTACACCAGCCAGGACAGAATGTGTTAATACTTTTTTTAATCCTCACCTGAGGACATTTTTTTTTTCCCATTTCTTTTAAAGAGAAAAGAAGAGTAGGGTGGAGGAAGAGAGAGAAACATTAATGTGAGAGAGAAATATTGACTGGCTACTTTCTTGTACATACTCCATCCAGGGATTGGGATCGAACCCAAAACCTGGGTATGCACCCTTACTGGGAATTGAACCTGTGACCCTTCAGTCTATGGGACAACACACCAACCAACTGAGCCACACCAGCCAGTGCCAGATGTGTAACTCTAATTGAGGTTTTCACAATTTTTATTTTAAGATGAAATTTGACTTGCAGTTTCTATGATGTGATAAATTAGCAAAAATTCTTGGTCCCCTCCCCTGAAGTTGATATGGCAGGAACTATAGAAGTTGGGACCTCCATGCTGTGGCCACCACCCCCAGAGACCCTGGCCTCTCAGTTCTTCCACATTCACCCTGCATAATCAGATTGCCTTGCTTCTGTATCTCATGCCCTCAGTGTGTAAATATCCAGGGTCTGGGTATCTAACTGGCCAAGCCTAAGTTACATGACTGCATCCTGGATGCTTAATTCTGCTCCCTTGCTGATTGCTTTGATTGGAAAAGGGGGGGTCCTGCTTCCATGCATTTTATGTTGTCCCCTTATAGGAAGGTGATTCAGATACTGAGCACAAAAGTGACAAAAATGCACTGTACTAAGTATATATCTCCTGCTTTGACCAGTCCTTGGAGCTCCAGCTGGTAAATTCAACATCCTGCTTCTTCCCTCTACTTGGCTGATCCTCAGGTGTCTCAGACTCAGTATATTCAGCTCTGAGTCTATCCTCTTTCCCCCAATCATCTTCTTCTCCTCCATTCCTTTGCTTGGTGAATGGCATTACCACCCCCAGTTGCTCAAATCAGAAACCTGAAAGTCATCCTGGAATTCTCTGATACTTTCCACATTTAGTTTTAACATCTTTTGAATGTATATCCAGCCCATTTCCTTTGTCTCCAGCTCTATGCCCGCTGCCTGAGTCAGGCCCTCATCATCCATCACCTGCAGTGGCCTTGCCTTAGTTTAGGTTTCTCCAGAAGCAGATCCTGAAATAAAGATTTGAGAACAAGTAATTTATTTGGGAGGTGAAGTACATAGGGTAGGTGAATGGGTGAGACAAGGAAGAGGAAGCAGCCAAAAGTTCTATTGTTAAGCTAGCTGCCGTGGTGGGCAACTGGAGGTTAACCCACTGGGACCTCACACAGCCCAGAGTTAGGTATGCCAGCCCTCCTCAGTCCCTGGCTGAGGGTGTGCCTGGAGCATGAATTCTCTGACACCGCTGCAGGGGACAAAGTGAAATCCAGCAGCAAGAGAAAGCTGTCAGGTGCGGAAGGGCAGATGCTGGCAGTGGAGGACCGTTGGTGTGCAGCCCGGTGCTAAGGGGGAGGCACAGGCCTCCTGCCTTCCTTGCACACATTGTACCCCTCCCACTAACCCAATTTTCAATTTTTTGGCCAAAGTGGTATTTCTAAAATTGCAATTTGATCATCATGTCATGACCCTGCTTTTAAAGTTTTCCACAGCTTTCTATATAAAAACAGAAATAATTTAACCATGGCCCAAATAATTTAGCCAAGTGTACAAGGCCTTTCCTTCATCAGTTGTCTCTTTCTTAGTTCTTCAGCCTGATTTCTTACCACCTCCGTTCTCTATCCCCTCACAAATATGATACCCAATTCTTGTCGAACCCCTTGCAGTTCCTACAATGGCCGCATTCTTTCATGTTTCCTCATCTCTGCTTATGCCGGCTTCCTCCTTGGAGTGCTTCTCCTGGATGCTCTGCCTGACTCCTTCCAGACTATGGTACAGCCAAGCATGTAGGGCTCTGGACAGACAGACTACCAGAGTTTCAGTCAAAGTCGGGAGAGAGAGGGAGGGGAGGGAGAGGGAGAGAGAGAAGCACGAGTGTCTATATACCTATATATCTGTGTATGTGTTCCTTGTAAGAATTTATCCTGAAAATGTATTCTGCTGCTAATAATGTAAAAATAGAAGTTGGAAAATGACTGAATTAGACAATCAAAATCCAGTGACATCAAACATCTGAATCACATAAATAACTACCTTAGTTCAAATTCCTTATTGCTCACCAAACAACCTTCTGCGTATAATGCTATTTAAATATTAACTGCCTACAGGGAAAGTACAGGCCTTACCAAAATGAGCATTCTTTTGTTTGTTGTGGTCATATTTCTTATTTAAATGAATACATTGCACTATGATTTACATAGCCATGCCCTGTGTGTTTGGTTGCCATGCATGTAGTAGTCTCCTTGAGGCTGATAACTCAGGTGCACTACAGGGATCAAGATTTTGAACCTATAAACGAAGGACCTTACCAAGGTCCCTTTACCAAAGTACCTTTGTTTGCTGTGATGTCATCCAGGTAACCCCTAGCTGTCAGGTAACAGCTAGCTGATTTTCTTATGGCAACACAGCCTATTATCCTTCTTTTTAAGGTGCAATGATTTAAGCCCAACTGGTCATTGTTGATTTATTGATTTCTGAAGCCATGCTTTTAACATACCACCTTCTGTATCCAAAGATGTTGTCAGGAACTGGCAGGACATTTTTTTGTGACTTATTTGGTTGCATGTGGAAGTAAGCCATGAACACCCTCTCCTTCAGTTTTCCCTTTGACCGACATATTTTTGAGGCTGCTGACTGGACAGGATATACTGTCAAAAAGAATGTATCTTTGGCCCATATGCAAACTGGGTAACTTACGCAGACTGACAACACGTCTGAATCCTCCTTTTAAGGATGGGAAGGTTCTAATTATTTTTTTTCCAGAAAAATTTCATGTAGGAGAGAACTTTACAGGGGGAGATTAACCTTTTATGATTAAATGGTTCCATAGGGATGTCAAACTAATAAATATCAGCCCTGGCTGGTGGAGGTCAGTGGACTGAGTGTGGGCTGTGAACCAAAGAGTCACCAGTTCGATTTCCAGACAGGGCACATGCCTGGGTTGTGGGCCAGGTCCCCGGTGGGGGTCACGTGAGAGGCAACTGCACATTGATGTTTCTCTCTCTCTTTCTCCCTCCCTTCCCCTCTCTCTAAAAATAGATAAATAAAATCTTTAAAAAAACTAATAAATATCAAAACCAAAAACACTTTTTAATCCTCCAACAGAAAATTAGCTGGATAATTATTTTCAGGTAATAATAGGTGGTTTTATTTCACTCATTTTGTGCAAGCTGGAGAATGTCTAAGTAAAATGTTACCCATCAATAGTTTAATTTTAGTTCCCAGTTATGTTATTAGCTCTAAATAGCCACTCTGGGAAGTTTTGTGCTCTTAAACATATTAAACAAATCCATACTAATCTGCATTTAGAGGCAAATCCAGATAGATGATCATTTCTGATTAGGTGTGGAACAGAATACATATTGATGCAAGCATTAGATGTGCAACAACCAATCTGATGTTCTATATCTTGGTTTACCAAACAAAAAACTGATCCAGAATTTGATCTGTGAGGTGTAGCCACCTTTCAGAAGAGAAAACACTGAACAGATGAAACCTTCGCCATCGTGTTCCTTTTTGCTTTTTCCTTTTCCTCAGGCTGGACACGGATAATAACAATGCCCTAAAAAATGACAAGGTCACAATATAGGAGAAGCTGGGGTCCCTGAACTACCATGTGGAGGAGAGCCAGTGCCCTGACCTACACTTCCTATCAGGACTGCTTCAGGAGCAAGAACAGATATTCTAGGTGGAGCCATTACATGCGTTGGTCTATCATGTCAATTAGTTCACCCTAACTAATATGTTGTGAGAAATACAATGTATGAAGTTAGTGAAATCAGGGACATGCAATGAACCCTGTGATGTGCTAGAAAAACAAAGGGAAGGGAACTTCAGGATGTTTGCAAAAGTGAGAGTTTGACCAAAGAGAATTAAGGTTTTGGTAAATGCAAACTTTATATGCACCTTTCTTGGTTAAACTGATAATTGGTACCCGTCTCATGTTATTATGAGAACAATCACAGGAAAATGAAGTAAACACACATTACACATGTACCATGTCCTTGTTCTAGCTATATTTACCTGGAGAAAAAGGGTAGGGTAGAGTCCGCGGGGGGAGGTGGAGGGTTCTGCTGAGACAAAAGAAATGGGGTAAAACAGGAAAGAAGTTGAGGGACATAAAAAGGGTTAAACTGAGCCTGCACGCGTGAGATTTTAGGAGTATGAAGGATTTGTTTTGCAATAGACTGGTCAAAGTCGGTGAAGATAATCAACCACACAGTGCCACATCCACCTGCCCATCACGGTTCACATTGCTGCTTGGAAGGAACCTTGGGCTAGAAAATGGTGGCTCTCCTGGCGAGTTGTGTAAGTTGGATCAGGATTGTGGCATTTGTGCCAGCTACTGCTAACAGGAGGATCGGGCCCTCTGAGAGCTTGCGGACGTTAGAGCAGGAAGTCAACAGCATGTTTTACTAGAAATAATTTAGCAACTCTGCTATTCCAAGACATTTTCATGAACAACCCCTGGGCATTAATAGATCTCTCTGCACAGGACATGAGTGTTTCTGAAGAATATGCATTCCTACAAATAAAATGTATTTTGTTCATTTTAATTATGTCATTTTTTGCTATTACTTTTCTTAACCTCTCAATATTTTAATAGTTAAAAAAAATAAAATTATATATTAGGATCCTTTGGCCACAAGTAACAAAAAATCCACTTCACATCTGATAAAAGGAAAAGAAAGGAAATATTAATATCCAACATAAAAATCTCCCACTCTATGGCGTCAGGATTGATTTGTTCAGTGGCTCAGCATCGTGGTGTGGGGATCTCTCCATCTTTCCACTGTGCCCTACTCAGCTGTCTTCAGGCTACCTCACCTCTAGGTGGCAAGGTGGTTATAGGAGATAGGAAACGGTCTCTCCCTTGGTTGTAGGAGATAAGAGATGTGTCTCGTTTTGAGAGTAAGGAAATTCTTTCCAGTTGCTTTCCGACCAACTTGCCCTAAAATCACACAAACATGTGCCTGGATCAATGACTGTGAGGCGAATGCACCATCATGATGGTTGTAGACCAGTCAGAGTTCGCCCTCTGGGGCTGAAGCAGGGCAAAGCTCCCCTGGTGCACAAGGCTTGGGAGGGACAGCACACGCTTGTCAGCAACCACAGTTCTTTGAGAAAGAAGAGGGAAGAGAACGGCTGTTGGCCAGACACCTAATGAAATCTCTCTCCCAGAGCATGTATCTTGTGTCTTCTTTCAGAATAATCTGTGTTTTTGACATACAAAAAGTTGAATTTCTTACCTATTTTTAGAAAAATTTTTATCATTATGTAATGCTGGTATTATTGAGTTGCTGACAACCGTATATATACCCCCAGAGATGTATTCAAATTAAAGTTACTTCCAATTTAGGGGATTTATACATCTAATGTAGATTTAAGAGATATTTAAAAAAAATTGTTCATGTTCTTTTGAAACCAGGTCACTAAATCTCTATTATAATGGTAATAGGTAAAAGAAAGACCAAATTTATGTATGAGAAATCTTGTTTAAAGTTTGTAAATCTTTAACTATGTTGATTCAAAATAGAAATACCATTTTAATCTGCTTGTATGCTAACTCATACTGCATTGGCTAACTCGTATTTTAAAGCACTAATTTGGTTTTGAAGATTTATTCCTACACTTTAGGAGCAGAGAAACATGGCACATTAATTAAACCTGACTTAGGGACAGCTTATTGGCTTCATGTAGGTTCAAAAACTTAGGTGTTATTTTTTTCACTATGTCTGCAGGTTCCAATTACTATTCATCTCAAACTGTTACAATTTAATCCCTTGTTATAGGTTTAAAGACATTGATTATCTAAGAGAAAGAGGAAAGGAGACATTGGAGATTTGAAAATATAATCAAGAGAGCTGAGATAGGATGTATTCAGAAAAATTTCAGTCATAGTGCTCTGCATATTAAAATAAATGCTTTAAAATGCCTGTGTAAACAAAGGTGGGCCTAAAGATTTAAAAAAAATCAGTATCTCACCCTGGCCAAGTAGCTCAATTGGTTAGAGCATCGTCCCTACATGCTTAGGATGTGGGTTTGATCCCTGGTCAGGTGACATACAAGAATCAATCGATGAAGGCATAAATAAACAACGAATTGATGTTGCTCCTTCTCTCTAAAAATCACTAATAAAAAATCAGTATTTCCAACCCGGTTTTCTGTTATAAATGTTAGACTTATATTTTCTGTTCCCTGTTATTTCCTTTCTGTTGGCTTTCCAGGGGGTATAGTTTATCATCATCATCATCATCATCATCATCATCATCATCATCATCATCATCACTGCCAACCTCCTTAGTCCCCTTCTCATTCCCAACCTGATTTTCTATGTATATAGTCACCTGTTCTCTTAGTCACTGAGGCACTAAGCCTTAGTGCCAGCATCATTCCCAGATACTCAAGCCTGAATTCCAGTGTCATTTCAGAGTCTGCCTTGCCCCTCACCAAAATCAGCCTATGTCTTGTGCATTACACCTAAATAGCACTAAAATAATTTATTCTCTGCAAGAGACACTTGCTACATTGGTCTGCTTTATTTACTCCAGTTTTCCCTTGGAAAAGCTTCTTTCGCACTGTTAGTTCAAGTGGTTTGGTTATGGCTCCAGATGTGGACATGAAATTCAGCCTTGCCCAATCAGCATATCCCATTTTCCTGCTCACAGTGATAGGTGAGAGTGATGGACACATGTCCCAAGTTCTTCCAATGAGATGCATATTCAGAACTTTATTGGAACTTCTGAAGCTGCTGATAGGATGGGATACAAGCCTGAAACTGCTTACTGCCTATTCAGAATCAAGAAGAAAGAAAGACATATTGAGTCTTGGTGATATCATTTGAGCTACTGGAGCTAGCCATACCTGAAACCTTGTCTGTACTTTCTCATTCAAGTTGCATTTCTGTCAGTAGCAGCTGAACGTGTTCTGATATACAACCATTTTTCCATGCCCACTTAACCCTCTTAGTCTTTCTTCTGAATAATCCTTCCTTTTGTCTACCCTGACAATTCCATTCTTTGTTTGCAACTCCCTGTGAATCTTACTTCCTCAGAGAAGCCCGCCATAACACCTCTCCCCAGCAAGAGGGCCGACAGTCCAACGTTCTGCAAAAATGTATTACATGCAAATAATACTATATGTAATTGTCAGTGTACTTATTAGTCTACGGCAGACACTACTTATTGCTAACCAATCCCATTCTGCCTTTTTTCTTACGGCAGAGTCCCTGCTTTGTTTGGGGTGGCAATATGTCTAGCTCAAACACTTGCCTTTCCAGAATCCTTTGCAGATCGGGACATCCTTGCTGCATACTTCTGGCCAGGAGACAAAAATAAATATAGAGATTTCTGGGAAAGATTTTGCTTTCCTGATTTGGGTAGCTTTTTCCCCCTTTTTAGTTTTCCTCTTCCTGCCTTGCTGGCAGAAGGCATGTGAGTGGAGGTAGAGCTGCTACCTGGCAGCCTTGCGTGAAAGCCATATGTTAGTGATGGTGAAGTAGAAAGACATTTGAAGGTTAGAGCTGCCCAGCTGATTCTGAATTTCTCATCTCTGGATCTAAATTTGGGGGGAATATAACCCTATTTCATTAAGCCATTGTAACAGGATTTTAAAATTTGAATTGCATCCTGATAGTCATGTTTAAGACTATTAGCTCCTTAAAGGCAGAGCCTAAGCCTGTATTTATGAACCCTGAATATACCTAATGCTTGATACATAGTAAAGGTTCACCTTAATGCTAAAAATGGGATTCAAGCCTTAGATCCAGTTCAAGCCTGAGATTTTATGGATTTATTCTGTAAACTACCTATGATGCCTGATCTCGCCCTAGAATCTACCCCCTCCCCAACAATTCTGTTGCATGTTATTTTATTTTCTGAAATTTATTATTTTTATTTTTTTAAAAAATATATTGATGTGGACACTGGCCAGCAGTGTCCATGTCATTATGGATGAATTAAAACATACACACAGACTACTGAGTCTGGTGGAGGAATAAGGACGACAGCATGGCTTTTCTCTCAAGAGGAGCCAAAGCCATGGCCTCTGCCATGACAGGCCTTTATTCTAATTCTCTCTCACATTCCAAGATGGATCTTCCTCACTATCTCAGTTACAACAAAGGAGCCAATGCTCCTCATTACATCACAGAAGAAGGACATTACCAAATGAATAGGTAGCCGGTTACACTGGGCTCTGCAAGGTACTTGCAGGGTGAGGGGGTTTTAGCAAAGAGCAAATCTCAAAACAGCCTAAGTATATTGCAAATCTGATTACCCACGAAAGAACAAATCTGTGGGCATGGGTCTTGTGCATCTCTGAGTGAGAGGTGGGCCCACACCATGCAGAAGGGTCTGCCACAATATATTTTATTGATTATGCTATTACAGTTGTTCCATTCCCCCGCCCTTTATTCCCCTCCACCCTGCACACCCCCGCTCACCCGCATTCCCCACCTTTAGTTCATGTCCATGGGTCATATATATGTTCTTTGGCTTCTACATTTCCTATACTATTCTTAACCTCTCCCTGTCTATCTTCTGCTTACCATCTATGCTACTTATTCTCTGTACCATTTCCCTTCTCTCCCCTTCCCACTCCCCTGCTGATAACCCTCCATGTGATCTCCATTTCTGTGATTCTGTTCCTGTTCCAGTTGTTTGCTTAGTTTGCTTTTGTTTTAGGTGTGGTTGTTAATATCTGTGAGTTTGTTGTCATTTTACTGTTCATATTTTTTATCTTTTTTTTTTCTTAGATAAGTCCCTTTAACATTTCATATAATAAGGGCTTGGTGATAATGAACTCCTTTAACTTGACCTTATCTGAGAAGCGCTTCATCTTCCCTTCCATTCTAAATGACAGCTTTGCTGGATAGAGCAATGTTGGATGTAGGTTCTTGACTTTCATGACTTGGAATACTTCTTTCCAGCCCCTTCTCGCCTGTAAGGTCTCTTTTGAGAAATCTGCTGACAGTCTGATGGGAGCTCCTTTGTAGGTGACTGCCTTTATCCCTTGCTGCTTCTAGAATTCTCTCCTTCATTTTAATCTTGGGTAATGTAATTATGGTGTAATCTTGGTGCGTTCCTCCTTGGGTCCACCTTCTTGGGGACTCTCTGAGCTTCCTGGACTTCCTGGTAGTCTATTTCCTTTGCCAGATTGGGGAAGTTCTCCTTCATTATTTGTTCAAGTAAGTTTTCCACTTGTCACTTTTCCTCTTCTCCTTCTGGTACCCCTATAATTTGGATGTTGGAACATTTAAAGATGTCCTGGAGGTTCCTAAGCTTCTCCTCATTTTTTCAAATTCTCGTTTCTTCATTCTTTTTTGGTTGAATGTTTCTTTCTTCCTTCTGGTCCACACCGTTGATTAGAGTCCCAGTTTCCTTCCCATCACTATTGGTTCCCTGTACATTTTCCTTTATTTCACTTTTCGTAGCCTTCATTTGTTCATCTAATTTGTGACCAAATTCAACCAATCCTGTGAGCATCCTGATTACCAGTTTTTTGAACTGTCCATCTGAAAGGTTGGCTATCTCTTCATCACTTAGTTATATTTTTTCTGGAGTTTTGATCTGTTCTTTCATTTGGGCCATTTTGTTTTGTCTTGACACACCTGTTAGTGAGGGGTGGGGCCTTAGGTGTTCACCAGGGCAGGGCAACCCACGTGCCTTTGTTGTGACGCTGTTTGGGGGGGAGGGGCCCAAAAGGGGACAATGGCGCTTGCTCTGCTCTGTGCTGTTTTTCAGTCACTTCCCCCGCTACCCACAGGTAAAGTGGGCCCTTCTGGTGCTGATTCCCGGGTAGGTGGGTTTGTGTACAATCTAGGATCTTGTGGGACTCTTAAATGAACTCTCCTGTGAGGCTGGGAGGCTCTTCAGCCCCCACAGGTGTTTTCAATTGGTGTTTTGAGGCTTTATTTTCCCGCTCTGGGACCCTGGGTTGTGTGGTCTGTCTCGCTCCCCAGTTGTTCCTCCTGGTTTATTTGTGTGCAAATATGGGACTGCCTGGTCTGCAATCCACTGCCTCACCTGGTCCTCTAGCCACCGCCTTGCCTTCTCTGCCCAGCTGTCCATCTCCACCCCTCCTGTGGGTCTGGATGAATGTTTCTTCTTTAACTCTTTGGTTGTTGCACTTCCATACAGCTCAATTTCCTTTCAGTTCTGGATGTTTGTTGTTTTTTGTTTTAAATTTGTTGTTGTCCTTCTTTTGGTTGTGTGAGGAGGCACAGCATGTCTACTCACGTCTCCATCTTGGCTGGAAGTCCTATTGTCCTGTTGCATGTTATTTTAAAGGGAACCCCCAAATCAGGAAGCACAGACTGTTCTCCACTTCTCTGCATATGGATTGCTGCTGATGTTAGCTTCGTTGCTTAATGATGTGGACCCTGGCCTGTGGGTTCCATGTGTTGTGGCTGCAATGAACAAACTCACATAGACTACAGAAGTCCTGTGGAGAAAAAGGGACAGTGTGGCTACTCTGAGAGAGAGAGAGAGAGAGAGAGAGAGAGAGAGAGAGAGAGAGAGAGAGAGAGAGAGGTGGGGGGAGAGAAGGATGTTGCAGAGCAAAGGGAAAAGTGGTTGAACTGGTTACACTTCATACTTGGGAAGTTTAGCATAGATTTTAGGAAGTTAAAGATACACAGGAAACATTTGCTGCCTCAATCCAGGGTGAGGGAGTTTTAGCAAAAGCAGGTCTCATAGCAGCTTAGGTACAATGCAGGCCTGATTCCCCATGGGAAAACCTATCCGTGGGCGTGGTCCTGTGTGCTGACCTCACTCCCCACTGGCCTTTCCAAGTAGGGGCTGGACTACATTCCCTATAGCATGCAGATAGGTTCCGTATAGCTTAATACATAGATAAGTGATTTCTAATCATTTATCCACATTTGTTCCTGTTTCCATTTCATACATGGGACTTGTAAAGGTTTTTCAAAGTGAGATTGAAATTTCAGATTTCCTGGAATATGGTTTCACTCAGAAAACACTTAAAACAATAATTTGACGAAGGAATTCAATATATTAACAGCTGCCAGTGGCAGTCATCAGATTTGGCTCCTTGAGAGGGTACCCTGGGCTTCAGGTAAAATTTCTGATCATCCTAGATAAAAATGCATTTCTTTAGGCCCTGGCTCATGCCCCAGGAGACGGATCAGGCTGATGGTGATGATTATTATAATGAGCAGTAACTGCTGTTGGCTGAACACTGATTCCAGATTTTCTGAATTAAACCCCCTCCCAAAAAATACCCCACTTATCATTCTAGCAGGAATGAGACTTTATTTTATAATACATCTGCTGCTTAACACCCATTAGCAGTAAAGGAAAATTATCCATGTGTATTTCTCATTCATCTGTGGTATCAAAGAATTCAAAATGGGTATCTCTTGATTAGCTTCTGAAAGTACTTGTGGTGTCATCACTCAAAAGGAGGTAAAATTAGTTATGTCCTTTATTGAAAGGAAGTTTAGTGGAAAAATAATCACTTCTTAAATTAACCATGGAAGGGCTTTTATGCTATGGAAAGGAAAGACCAGAGTACTTAAATCATCACTAAGCTTGCTCCATGTCAGATGCTGATAATTTAAACATTTGCAAGAAAGAAGAAAGAAGTCCCCTGAATTGGTGGCTTCATGCTGAGATAGAGGAACAGAAAATAGGTACTCCAAAATTCTTCTGGCCATGAGACTTAGTCAAAGAATCTGGGTGTTAGAGCTGGAGCTGAAACAATGATTATATTCACCAAATTTCAAACCTTTCCAAAGGACACTGAGAAAGCCACTAGTTCTTACCTGTGCAATCCAGGTACTGTCCTTTAAGAGAAGGTGTTGATTTTAGGCTTCCTCAATGTTCATCTCACCCAAAGGCTTTTCCTTAAACTAATCCCTGCAGAATAGCTTTAAAACTAGCTCTACCTACTCTTGAGATGTTAACTAAAGTCATTTCATTTGTTGAACAAGTGCCATGAAAAAAAATGAAGTAACATAATAAAAAATGATGGGTTATAAAAATAAAAAGTAACATAGTAAAAGTGGTGGCTGCTTTAGAATGAATAAATGTTGGGGAGAGAAAATGACTTTTGAGCCAAAATAACGAGCTGGACAACAAAAGGTCTGGGAGGCAAGAATTCTAGGCAGACCCAGCAGGAGTGAGGGCTTTGAGATTTTTCTGGAGTACAGAGTGATTGGGGACTGTACAGGAGCCACCTATGTCCAAGCAAAGGTGGGAGTAGGTGGGAGCTTTCTGCGATGAGGTTTGAGGAGTGGGCAGTTATGGAGTCTGTTAGGCCTTAGGAAAGTTCAAATTTATTCTAAGTGTAATGGTAAGCTGTTGGACATGACTTGGTTTCCTCTGTGTTTTTAAAACACACCCATGTTGCTTACCATGTGAAGAAAATGGACATTGTGAGGCAGGAGTGGAGATGGGAGACTGTCAGGAGGCTGTTGGGCAAGGCCAAATGAAGAATGATGGTGATCGGCCTGGAGTGATAGGAAATGGAGAGAGGTAAATGGATTCAGGATATATTCTGGAAGAACAGCCAACAAAACATTTTGATGAATTGCATATGGCTTGTGAGAGAAAGAGATGAATCAAAGCTTGAGCTGAGTGGATGAGGTGCGACTGAGTGAAATGGGAGGACTGGCGAAGGACCAGATTATTTTGTGGAGTTAGGAAAAAGAAATGTTTGTGGACATACTAACTTTAGGTTCCTTTTAGATATGCAAAAAGAGTGGCTTGGAAGATGAGGCTGAGCTTGATAATAGTGTTCTCAATGGAGTATTGAATAAGGGGGGAAAGACACTAAAAACAACTCTTTAAAGAAGTAAAGAGACACAGAGATATGGTGTGATAGCCAAGATGGATGGACAGTTAAGGAATATTTGTTTTGTTTAAAAATGGAAGATACCAAAACATATTGGTAAATGTAGGAAAAACTGGCAATGCAGTCCTATGAGGGAAGAACGAAGTACCTCAGAAATCAAGAGGAGAAGAGATCAAGTGCAGAAATGGAAGGTTGATCTCTGATAGAAACAGGGACATTTTATCCATAGCCAGTAGGGGGAGAACAAAGAATGTGGATACATGTATTTTATAGATTTGGAGGTAGGAAAATGAGGAATTCCCTCTGATACCTGTATTTTTCCCAAATGAATTATGAGACATCTGCCAAGAGTGGTGGGGAGGGGAGGGGAATATGGGAGCTTTGGGGGAGAAAATAGATACTGTAGTATGGACTGGAAATCTGAAAGCACAATAGGGTTGTTCAGCTGTGCTATGTGCCCAACTGAGATTTGTGATGGGTTTAAAGTTAAAACAACACACATGGTTGGTTATGTGTTTTTCCATACACAAATGAAATCTCTGGGAGATCTGGTCCAGGCATGGAGTAGTTGTAACAGTGATTTAAATGGTGTTAGGGGACTTTACCAGGGGGATGTAATGATGGGGAGAGAATGAGTGTTTGCCCATGATTACAATTATGGATTAGGGGAATCTGTATGCCAGGACATGAGGAAGTGAAGAATAGTGAATGAAAAAGCAGTTGGGCCAATGGATCGAAGATCTCTATGAGGTCAAAGACTTACTGCTGGGAGAGTACTTAAAGTGGAAATCTTTTGGGGAGCTGTTAACACATAGTGTTGTTCATGCCCCACTCTCAAAGGCTCTTAGTGGCTTTGGAATGGAACCTCAGTATTTTTTTTTTTTTTTGAAGATTTTGTTTGTAGAGAGAGGTGAGGGAGGAAGAAGGAGATGGAGAGAAACATCCACCGATTGCCTCTTGCATACCCCTAAATGGGGGCCTGGCCTGCAACCCAGGCATATGCCCTGACCAGGAATCGAGCCAGTGACCTTTTGGTTTATAAGCCAATGCTCAATCCACTGAGCCACACTGGCCAGAGCTCAGCATGAGTGTTTTAGCAGAACTTCCTAGGTGATCATTGATGCAACCCTGGTTAAGAACTACGATATAACAGAAGATGGACAATCAGTTCATGCTTGAAGATTGGTGGTTGGCTAGAAGGAGTGGGGCCACTGAGCAACTGATGTTTGTATGGTGGCTTGGGAGGAATCTGGGAATGAATAAGGGTATCCTCCTCTCCTGATCAAACAGTCTCCAGAAATGTAAGTTTTAATGTAACTACAGTAAATGTTAACTGGGTCAATAACTTCAGTTAACAGGAGTGCATTTCCATTGTTACAGCTGTTGCTGTGGTGTGGGAGGAGGAAGGGTAGTCTCACCAGCATGGCAAGGCTCTGTGAGAGCCCTCTTTAGGTATGTGAGTCACAGGTATCCCGAGGTCGTTCACTGGGCCTCTCTCCTCTCCTTCAGTGTGGGGGAATAAATGTCACCCTTGAGTGTATATGGCCAAATATAATCAAAGAAAACCACAGCAAAGCAACCCAAAGTGCAAGTTCTCTATCATGTTTTTCCATTTTAGAGATTACAAACATGACAAAATGTTGCTTATGGGTTAATGAGATAAAATAAATTTCCTTTATATTAATCAACAAAAATATTATTACAGAACAATTTCAGAAGAAGTCCTTTAAGTCACAAAGTATGTTTGTGATAACACACTACTAGTTCTTACTCTTGCTGAATTCCGCACCCAGGAATGGCCCCGTCACCTCAGGAGCCAGCCGCTGGGCCTTTCTGCACAGCTCCCTTCGGGCACAGGAACCAGACAGGTAATCTCCCAAGTCATGAAGTCAACACCGGGCCTCCTGCGTGGCTAAGAAGTAACCAAGTGGCAGGAAACAGATGTGCAATCAAAGAGAAGGCAGGAAAAATGCCACGAAGTGTTCAGCCATGGCGGGGTCTGACTGTTACGAGCACAAAGTAAAGTCAAACGTGGCTGAAAGACGTACAGAACTCTCTCAAGCAGGGCTTTCGTTACCTACTCCCATCGCTGTGCAGCCAGCAGGGTAAGCAGCAGTTAAAAAAAAAAAAAGCATAAACATTTTAAAAGAAAATAAACTTCAAGGCTTTTAAAATGTCAAAGGATGCTTTCTGTTGGTTTTAATCTCAAGTGGAATTTATCAATAAGAGATGAAAATGATCAAACAGTGTCCAAAAGGGTAAATTAAAGAGTAAATTTGAATGTAACTACAGTAAATATTCACTGGGACGATAATCCTAACTGTTAACATGACTACATTTCCATTGTTACAAACATTTGGTTTAACTTAATCCCCAGAATATATTAGTGCCAAAAGGAATCTCATTGACAAGAGCTAATGCATTGGTTACTCTTAAAACTATCCCCCTTTTAACTGTTGACTTACTGGTAGTGTTGGTCATGGAAAAGACTATTTTTATTACCATTGTCATCAATCTCACTGAAGTTCAGAGGTATTTGCTTGTAGTCACTATAGTTTATTCCTTTGCTGGTTAGACTCCACATGTGTGAACAAGAGCCCAGAGGTTCGGGTGATGCTACATTTCTATCGGATGACAGCGCGACTGCGATCGGATCCGTGGAAAATGTTTGGCTGAGCTTCCAATCCGGATTCTTTTGACTAAAGCCAACGGGCAAGAAGAAGCAGACAGAAAATGCATAGTGAAGTCATTAAAAATGTTTCTTTATACGATCGGCTTTGCTTGGAAATGCTGAGGGTGGGGTAGTGGGTAAGGGCTCTCCCACGTGTCCCTCCAGCTTTGCAGACACTCCTCGGACCTGGATCAGCAAACACCTCCCAACCTCTCAAAACCGCAAAGGAAATACAAACTAGGGAGCATCACCAGACTAGCATTTCAATAAAACAATGTAATATTGTAGAAAGGGCTCTGGCCAGAAAATGATTCAGGAAATGTAGGTTGCGTCCCAGTTCAGTCGTCAAATACAAAAGTCATCTTGGCCAAGTCATTTCCTTTCTGGGCCCCAGTTTCCTAATTTGAAAAGTGAGAGAGACCTAGAGTACCAACGGTTTGCAAATAGCACTGCTCTGGACCCTTCAGGAAAGGAGCAGATGGGGGATCCTACCATATTATAGTGTTTGTTTTAGGTATTGGGACTTTCTTTGAAGAAAGATTTCTGCCATCAAAAAGTTTTACAAACTACTAGATTGGATGTACTTTAAGGTCTCTTTAAGAATGAGTATTTTGAATTCACAGCAGGGGTTTCCAAAGTTTTTTGCTCATGCATACTATTTAGTATTTTTTTGCCAAGTGTTTCCAAAATATTCATAAATTACATATGTGTATTACTGTGAACTCTTATAAAACTTCCCCCAAATAAGAATTTCAAAAGGGAGATAAAAATGAAAATGTTAAAGTAAACTATAAACTTGGTTTTTAACAGTTAAAACTTTTTATTATCAGTAATAGTATATTGTCTGGTTATTATTTTTTAACATTACTATGTGGTACTTCTTAGTTTTCTACTAGTACAGTAGAGTTCATGACAGATCTTCAATATTAATAGTACTTTCTGTCAGGATCTACAAACAAAGATTAAATAAACTGTCTATGGCTCTAGGATATTCTGATTGATTCAAAGATCACAAGATGTTGGAAGATGGTAAATTCAGTGTTCTTAATTCCTGATAAAATAATCCATTCTGGCTAGTCTAAGCAGAAAAATTTTATTAAAAGATAGCACCCCATTTACAGATCCTTGGGAGGACCAGATGTCTCTGCCACTGAGCTTTCCAGGAGATCCAGTTGGCCCCTAGTGACCACGGTCTGACATTGCTCACTTTGCCTCCCTGTCTCTGTAGGTGTGTCTGCTGTTAGAAGAACTCATGGTGAGGAGAAGGGACATATTGGGTAGTACGGCTGGGAGTGAAGAAAGAGCTACTCCCTTCAAAGGAGGGGCCAGAGCCCAAATTACCAAGTCCAGGAAGCTTGGCTGGCAGCCTGGATTTGAAGAGGTCCTTGAGCAGTCCCAAGCAAGGGGGTAGAATGGACCCAAAGGCTTCTGGACAGCAGCAGGGCTTCACTTCTGGTGAGAGGCTTGGCTACTGTAGGTTAGGTTGACCTGCCAGTCAGTATGAGGCATAGCAGAGGCAGGGTCCAGCCCCAAGAAAGGGAAGTAACGATAATGAGTTGGGAAGTCACTGCTCTCAGCCAACCAGATTAGGTTGAGTCCTGGCCCAGGACAGCATGTCAGTAAGACAGACCCAGCTCAGTGGGTGAGAGTCAAACACCCAAAACACATCCAGAATCTGAAATCCACTTGAAGCATACTTTTGATTCCGGAAGTGGTAGTTGCCACCCACCATCAGTCCCTTTTATTTGGAAGAAAGGAGCGAGTTAGTTCCCTTATACTACCAGCTCAGCTTCTGGAGGTTTCAGACCTGAGCAGGCTATAACTGTTCCTAACTGACAGGCCAGATGAAGGCAATGCTCTAGTTATTTACTGCTGCTCAACAAACCATCTCAAATATAGTGGTATAAAGCAATAATTGTGTTACTATGTTCCCAAGAATTCAGACAGGACAGAAAATGATGGCTTGTCTTTGCTCCACCATATCTGCGACCTCCGCTGGTGAGACTGAAATGATTGGAGGCAACTCAAACAGCTGAGGGTTGGAATCATCCATGACTTCTTCACTCACCTGCCTGGTACCTGGGCTAGGATAACTCAAAGCCTGTGCTCTACTGGGCCTGTCGGTCAGAGAACCTATATAAGGCCTTTCCGTATGGATTGGGCTGCTCACAGTGTGGTCACTGAGTTCAGACATAGATCACCATTGGTAGCATTCAGAGAGCAAATGTTCCAAGACACCTAGGCAGTTGTATGAGGTTTCATGGCCCAGCCTTGGTAGTTAGATAACATCCTTCCTATTCTCCTCCAGTGATTAAAACAGTCGCAAGCCTGCTTAGATTCATGGAAAGCAGACATAGACTCTACCTCTTGATGGGAGAAATGTCAAAAAATTTGGGACCATATTTTAAAACTTCCAATAAGAGAAAATTAGGCAAAGAGAAAATCTCAGAAATACATCAACCATACATAAATATTAATCAATATTTGAATAACCTACTTTATTTAAACAAAAAATTATTGAAAACTTATGTACCAATTGATGTGCTAAGCGCTGGGGATAGAGAGCTAAGGCACAGCCCTCAGAGTTTACGATCCATTGGAGAAGACAGTTGGACAAACATTATAATAACTGAAGGTTATTATAGTCAAGACTGATGGTATGAAAGTACTGCAGTCGCACAGCAAAAGGGTTAATTAACATAGTAGAGAGGCTGTGCTACCCAGGGGGAAGCACATGAAGTTAGAGAGCGATTGAACCATGTGAAATGTGTTTTGTGTGTGTTTGGGGGGTTAGTAAAAAAGAGTAGAATACCAGCAGTTTTATATGGTTCAATCTATTACTAGCTAGGTCACCTTGAACAAGTCACTTAACTCACAGGAACATCAGTTTCTTCACCTGAACAATGATGTTAAAATGTCATGGGGCTATTTAGAAAAAAATAAGGTAATGCATGCCAAATGTTAGGGTAATGCTTAACATAGAGTAATTATTTAAGAAATGATTGTTATTGTTTTGTAATTTTTATTACTATCATTATGGAAAACATTAGACAGAAGGCTGAATCTGAGATGACATTTGAAAGCTGAACATGATTTTGATGGCCAGACAAGGCAGGTGGGATAAGAGATTTTAGACTGGGTGGGGAGGAGTGGTAGGGGGGAAATGCAGACAACTGTAATTGAACAACAATAAAATAATTAAAAATAGAGATTTTAGAATAATCAAAACCATAGGAAAGGCTGTTTTTGTGAATCCACTCATTAGTGACATTTGGTTTTGCATGTGTTTTGGGACCAATTTCTTTTTAATATAAAAGTTCAAAAATATATATTGAAACTAAAATTCACTAACAGCAAACCACCACATGTATTTTCTAATCTAGATACCCCAGTATTTTTTGGATGAAACAATCTGCAATCCCTCCCTTCTCAAATCCCTGAAGTATTCTGTTTAATAACTAATAAATGTTCTTGAAAGAAAGAAAGAAATGTCTTTGGGGTTGAATAGGAGAGGGGATAAAAATCCTGGCATCCTGTAGTTAGGGAATGGGGGGCTGATAGCTTTGAGAATGCAGAGCTTACATTTGAAAACCTTCATGGAATTAGGACATAAAGTTCTGGTCCAGCACAAGCTGGGGAGTGAGAACAGATACCCTTGCATTAAACTGGGTCTCAAAGATCCATGAAAGGTTGGTCTAGAAAATTATTAGCTTACCAAACACAGAGATAACAAGGCAGTTTTTTTTCATCTGCCCTCTGGGTTAAAAAGAAAGTCTCCCCTGAAATTTTTTCCCAACAGATACACTATTACTTATGTTTCTGGTTCTAATTACATGTCCTCCATGGTTTGGAAAATCCCAGACTGATAAATAAATTAAAAAATTGATGATATCCCTGGTGTACTTGATAAAAACAAGTGTCAAACCACTCTGGAAAAATAACCCTTCAAGTAATTTTGAACTTGATTCCCACAGATAAATTCTCACAAAAGGTGAACTAATGATCTAAAATTCTAAAATATGGGAAAACAATTTATCTGAGCAATGATCAAGAGACACAACCAACAGCAGGATTAGAACTTTAGAAATGTCAGATAATAAAACTATCATATAAAAGAAATATGCTTACAGTTTTTAAAAACTTAACCTTGAGCCTAAAAACAAGAAGGCACTAAGGCAGCATGAAAATAAAATGGGCACTTAAAAAAATATATATATGTATATAATTCAGTTACAGAAATGAAAAAAACATAATTGAGATTGAAAAAGTTGACAGAATAAATAGTTGATTATACAAAACTAAAGAAAGAATTAGAGAACTTAAGTATTAATCTGAAGAAGTTATTCAGAATGAAACACAGAGAGATAAAGAGGTAGGATTTATGAAAGAGAGGCACAGGAACAGGGAAGATAGCACAGAAAGATCCTCCATACATCTAATTGGAGAGCGAGAAAGAATAAATCAAGAGGCTGAAGGGGAGGCAGCAATGTAGAAATTGCTGAGCATTTTCAAAAACTGTTGAAAAATAAAAATCCTTGCATTTAGAAAGAGCTATTAGTTTTAAAGAAGATGTGCTGTAGCACTGGAGGACAGGAAGAGCTGGATACAAATACCCCTCCAGAAATTTGCAGAGTATTAAGAGACAGCATAGAGGTACAAAACCAACATGTGAGGAAGACATGCCACAGGAGGCGGTGAGGGGGAGATTGCTTCCAGTTGAGAGCACTATATCCACAGCTCACTGGAGGAGGTGATGCTAGTCTTGGATCTCAAAGGATAGGTAGACCGAACATGCGAGAGGAAGTGCAATCCATTCCACACACTGCTGCCTGCTTAATCTTCCCAAGCCACTGTTCTGATAATGTCATCCTCCCCTACACCCTCACCCCGTTCAGACTCTTCAAGATCTCTCAATTATTTTCAAGATAAAGACCGTTTTTGCCTTTATTCAAAGTCTCCCATGGCATGTGCCTGGCCTATCTTTACAAACCTATTTCCCATAATGTCTCTTCTTGAATCCTACATAACTCAGGCAAACTAAGATTCTCAACACTTCTGGTGCACACCTCATGCTTTACCACCCCTCTTGCTGTTTTCCATATCTAGAATACCTTTGAATAAAAGGCAAAATTTTGGGTCTTTATCTTGATCTCAAGATCAGGGGATCTTGAAGATCCTTAGTAGGAGAATGATATTATCAGAACTGTGCTTTAGGAAGGTTACATGTTATACTCCTCTGGGAAGCACAAGGAGCACCAGATTGCCCATTTAGTGTGCCGAAGAAACCTGCATGATTGTTGATTCTGCAGCGATTTTGGACACAAATGTTGTGGAAAGTTCAGCATGAAACTAACACAACAGAAAGAGATGCACACAACAGTATTCACTATTTTGGTTTCCCTGAATCGGTGCTTCCACTTCAGGCAGTAGTGAAGCTGTCTCCTGTAGCCCCTGAGAACACGAATGTCCTGATTAGTTCAATATACACAATTTTAGAATTTCAGCTCAGTGCCAACTAGCTAAGTGAAAACCTGGATATGAGCTGGATTTTTGCCCATAGACTATTACTTCTAAATGTGTATAAGCCCAGACCAATTTTAGAAATATTCTTCAGTTTCTCTATGCAATAGAAAATTCTTCTTCAGTTTTGAAAGTATTTTTCAAGACTATTTATAGAGTTGATTTGGACTTTTTGTATTATAGTTCAGAACAATTGTATTTCCTGAAACATTTGCAGTCCAAATCCTAACATGTTAGACTTTCAGAACATCTGCAAGACTCCTCAAAGGACATGATTCAGCAGATCGGCTCCTACCGTTTCTTCTGTGCATAACTGATTCTCCGTACAGAAATCACTTCTTCCCCAGTCTCAGGACTATGCTTCCTTGTCTTAACCTTTGAAAATGGACTGCTTATAAAACACTTGCTAAGGGACATGTGTCACCATTTAAAAAAAATAGAGCTTTACATCCATAGGTATGTTTCTGGGAAAAGTGAGTATAAATCAAATTTTAAAAGTCAAATCATATTACAAATGTCCCAGAGGAACTCATTATTTAATAAAATAACATGGAGCAAATAATCACATTGTGATGTGGCTTTTCATAAAGCAGGGCACACCTGTATCACACTCTGTCATAGCTATGGGACTCCACTCTATAGTGAGTGTGAGGGTAGCCAGGTCTCCTTGGACCCAAGTCAAAGGAATTAAGTTACTGAGCACCGAAGATCTTGTTACCAGGCAGTCTCTTTTATAAACTCTCCCAGCGTGGTCCCACAGTTTGTGCTTTAAAAAGACATGGAAAATCTGTATCTGTAAGTTTAAAAGTACAGTAAGCAAATTCATTTGCTTTGATAATCTCTATATTTTCTCATGCCAACTGTAATCATTTGTTTGAATAAAGAATTTTAAAATTCTACATGTGTAAATTTCACAAATCTTTTACTTCCTGGCCAGGGTCTAAACACAACCAATAGTTTCATGTATTGAAAGTAAGGCTAAGAATTGGATTAATGAAAACCAAAATTTAAAAACACTATATGAACAAAAAAATCATGTAAGCAATACAAATGTTTTTTAAGAAGAAAGAGCACTTACTAATCCCACTAAAAGCCACTTTCTCTTCAAATGGTCTCTGTGGCTTTCTTCTCACAGGGTGAGAACATGCTAACATAGATACAATGGGGATCTTCAAATTACAGCTTTGTATGTATTATCTAGATAAACTTACATTCAGATGCCCAGAGGAGGAGCAATGTTTTTCTGTCAGCGAGTCTCAGTGGCCCTCACTGTGTGGCTTAGGTCCTGTTGCCTCATGCTGTCTCGGAGGTGGTCAGGATCCTGCTTGCATGGGATGAGCTGGGTATGACCCTGGTTCACACTGAGAGTAGGCACAAGCACCCAAGAATCCCTTAAAAATATGTAGCTGAAGTCCAGTCTCTCTCACACACATACATTGTTGCACATTCAAACTGCAATGTTAAGATCTAGTTGCACAAACTAGTTTATGTGTGTGTGTGTATATATATATACACACACACATATATATATATCTCAAAGGCTTCAGTTATTTGAGCAGTCTGTTGAGCAAAATAAAGTCTCTATATATCTCATTACAATGGGAGTGGAAAGGGCAGTGTCTGAGACCCTTGACCACCACCCTAGCACATACAGTATAAGACTTATGCCAAAGTACAGAATATTAGACCTTGGAGCTCCAAGTAGCTTTGTTTGTTAAATTTCTACTAATGTAGCAGGCACTATATACTAGGCACTTTGTATACATTATCTTTAATCTTCACAACAATTCTGCAAGATATATATAATTATTTCCATCATACCGAGGAGAAAATGGGAACTTAAAGACAGTCAGTAACTTACCTAAGGTTACACAGCTGGTAAAAGGCAGAACTGGAATTTGAACCTCCAAAGGTTTGACTCTTAAGGTCTTTCAATCCTATCTTGCTGTCCTAGAGTTTAGCTAATGTATAATGGCCCTGAAATCTGAAGACTGCCATCTTTTCCTAAATCTGGCAATCATGGCTTCCAAAAGAGTTACAGGATCTTTGGTGGTATATATGTTTTTTGCAGAACTTGAAAATGACTCACTTAATTTTAATTTACAAAAGCTAGCTTTTAACCCTTGAGGATACCAACTTTCAGCTCCTGCCACTTAAAAGGCTGACAGTTTCCAGGCCTCAGAACCAACTTGCTGAATCACAAAATTAGAACATGCAGATGTCAAATAGAACCCCTGTATAATTTTATAGAATTATACAGAGGAGAAAACTAGGACCTAAGCCTTCATACAAAGAGCTTTAAATATGAATGTGTTCTAGGTTCAGAATATCAAGTGTGTGATAAATTCAAGAACTCTCCAGAGAGAGACAACAACATACTAAGTGCCTAGTGATGTAAAGAACTGTACTAGCCTATGGGAGGAGGGTTGAAGGGTGGAAAAAAGAGGTAACAGTTACTGTAGTGTTACAGTTCACAAAGAATTTTTTATACATTAATCTCATGGGGGGAAGGAATGACTTATTTCCATGCTACAGTGAGAAAACAAAGCAAGAGAAGATAGGTATGGTTTCTTTCAAGAAGCCTATAGTTGAGAGGCCAAGGAAGATGTAGAAACAAAGAAGTCCAATGTAAAGAGAGAATAAACGTCGTAAACTTGACGGCAAAATACTGTGGGTGAGAGGGAAGTGGGTGTGGGGGTTGTCAATCAGGCCAGGGTCCAGGAAGGCCTCGCTGGCGGCATTTGGCCTCTGAGTCCAGCAGTCAATGGATGAAGGGGGAAAAAGTTTCTGTCAGGGGCCAGGCGAGTTGCAGCTTTTAAAATAAATAGGTTCATTGAGGCCGCCCTCTCCTGTGGCCAAGGCAGAAAGCAGGATTTGAAATGAGGTTCAATCACAGAGGTGTCCTGATCTAAGACACAAGAAAGAAAACCTGGCCAGGCATATTCTAGAGCAGTGCTTCTAAAACTTCAATGTTCAAGTGAATTGCCTGTTAAAATGCCAGTTTTGATTTGGTTGGTCTGGCTTGGGGCCCGAGATTCCGTATTTCTAATAAAGTCCTGGTAATGCTTGATGTTGCTGGCCTATGCGCCAGACTTTGAGGAGTACCCCCTTTGCCTGGGAGCCTGTTAGAAATATAGACTGCTTAGGTCTCACTCCAGACTAACTGAATCAGAATCCTCATTTAAAACAAGATCCCCAGAGGGTTCACATACACATTTAACTTCGAGAAACGCTTTTCTAGATTATTCTTTGTTCAGGAGCAGGGACCCAAGGAGGTCCAAACTTCCCCGAGCATTGCACACCGGCAGTCTGGTTTCTCTCCGGAGCCCCTGTTTCCACCGGCAGAGATTTTGTGCCCCGTGAAGCTTCCTCTCCGATCCGAAACCAGTAGCAACTCCGGGAGTTGATCACTTCGTAATCCTCCTTGCTGGGTTCCTTTCCACCCAACCCGCACTTCCCCGGGGCGTTCCAGCTGTTTCCCACCCCCACGCCTAGGCGGCTACTGTGCACAGCTGGAGCCCTCTGCAGCGGGAGTACTGGGAACTGCTGCGGCTGGGGGAAGCCAGGCGGGGGCGCCGTAGACTAGGCTGTGCGGGTGGACGCCTTCGGAGTCGGAGGGGGCAGCCTGAGCGACGGGCGGGAGAGCAGGAGCTCCGCATCTGGTGCCAACCAGCGCTACCCTGGCGCGGCCCCACATTCCCACACCACAGGAGTGGCGGCTCGCTACCTGGGAGGCGGCGCGCATCACCCCAACCTGTGTTTCATAAACTCGTAGTGAAATAGTTCCCAGCCTCCAGGGCCAGTAATCAGCCCGACTTTCTCCCGAAAGAACTGCTGATTATAATCCCCGAGCTGGATGAGGGCCTCGGGGGTCTAGATTTTAAGTCGACTATTTAATATCATTATCATTATTATTAAAAGCCAGCCCCCTCTCCCCTTATATACACTTCTGAGGTTGGGCGGGGGTTGTTGAACGACCAGAGGGTGGGAACAGGATTGTAAAACCTAACGATTTGCTAAGAAATCCGGGACCAAAAATGCAATCTACAAAACAGCAAGGTTTTACAAGGATGGAGAAGGTAACTGGGCAGAAAACACGCGGCCGCCAAACCCCCACCGCGCGTGCTCGCCGGAGCAGGCGGTCTCCAGTGCGCCGCTCTGGGGCTGCGCTGCTGAGACAACGCGGAGATTTCGCAGGAGAGGAGGCTGCCTCGGTGCCACGGACCCCGGCGTCTGCGCTTCGGGAAGGGGTACCCTGGTGCCCTGCGCCCACTGCGGCGGGCGGCGCCCTTTCCCAGACCGCTTGCTGAAGCCGAGCTAGCCCTGCGCACTCTCCTCCCCAGCTTTTGAAGCGCGCATTTCACCACCAGCTTCTCTTTCAGAGCAAAGCACAGCGGACGGTTAAAAGTTAACACCTTCACGCAGCCACTGCTGCGGGGATGTGCGCAGTTCCTCCCTGTGTAGGCGTATGAATGTGTGTCTTTCCATTAATGTCAGACCAAACGAACAGTCTTAACATTTATTAAAGCCTACGCGTTCTGTCTCGAGGCTTATCGGGTTTGTCTAAACTTTTGTGTGTGTGCGTGTGTGTGCGTGTATGCGCGCGCGCGAGTCTCCACCCTCCTCTCTCCTCCCCAACCCCGCCCGTGCAGGACGAAGTAGTCCTATATAGCGATGATAAATATCCCTGTTGATCACTTGATTGATTACCTCCCTGAAAGGTCACGCGGGCTCGCAGTAATTTCCTTTTGCCTAAGGCTCCCTTTTCACTTTTACTCCGGCACGACAGCTCCGAGTACACGGGATCTTTAGTTTGTATTTTAACCCCTAAATGCAACCCCTCCCGAAAACAATGCAGGCAAGAAAAATCGAATAAAATCAACTCGAGACCTTTTGGCTCACTCGCAGCCGCCCTCCCCATCTCTCTTCTTTCTTTCTTCTGGCTCCTGCCCCCTCCTATTCCGGCCCCCTCTCCCCAACTCAAATGTATTCTGGACACTATTTAATAGATGAGGGTCTTGCAAGTAAACTCAGGCGTCCCTTGGGTCTGCATTTCATGTCTGTCGCTCTCGTTCTTTCTCTCCTGTGGACTAAAAATTCGGATTTAAACCACTAGACAAGCTATTAATTTAGCTAGACTACCCAGGGTCCTGAACCCAATTAATTTCTAATAATTATAGCCCAAGGGGGCTAGATAGATCTCCCTGCCTCTTTCTTTTATTGCCACTCCACGCCACCGAGGTCAGCGTATAATAATAAAGTGTATATTTTGAAAGCGATCTCCAGAACAGTGAGTTATTGCAATGAATGAAAATTGTTTCCATTTTGGCTAATTGAGCCGGTGGCCGAAAGCTAGAGCTCTGAGACTAAATAAAGAGGACTGTTTCATTTCAACATGAAGAAACCCCTGCCTAGCTCTGGTCACCCAGCGAGAGTTTAATTTCTTAACAGCCAACCTGAAACCCTGCGTTGGGTAAACAGTATTAATAATTGCATTACAATGATTAAATTAATCTTGCTGGTAACCAGGAGAATATAGCTTTGCGATTGAATAGCAAGATGTAAAGTTCACTGCACAAAGACAATAGGCCAAGAAATAACTCCATAAAGAATTCAAACTTTCTTCCAAAGACACCGTGGGGTTGGTTCAATTATAATGCAAGGAAAGGAAAATTTCCTGTTGCGTGCAATGTGTTGAAAATCGGTTCTTCGTCATTTCTAGCATTAATTAAAGGCACATAGTTGGGGAAGAGGTAAACTTGTCCTCTTCTCCCCTTCAGTGACTCATTTTCCTTCCAACTCTTACCTCAATCTCCCGATCACCTTGCTTTTGCCTGACAACAACAGCAACCCCCCCCGAAAAAAAAACCCAGAAAGCAAAAAATGACAGTAATAAAATAAGCAAATCCGAACAGCATGTAAGCTCATCGACTTTCAAGAGAGGCACTACTTCCAGGATGCCCGCTTCCGTGGAAGGAAACGCAATTAAACATTAGGACCCATTCTACTGCCCCTCAAGGAAACGAATTTCAAGAGGAGAGGGCAAGGCGGGCAATGGGGGTGGGGGGGTGGGGGTGGCCGCCCAGCCAACTTGTTGGAGGTCTCTTTTCTCTTGGGCCAGCGACAATTTAAACGTCCCATCAGAGGGTGTGGGGAACCCTAAGGGCTGAACAGAAAGTCACCTGCTTGGGTCTCACGCCTGAGACTTGGGACAGGTGGAACTGACGGGGCCCAGGCATCTGGAAGTGGAAACTCGCCGGGGTTGGCGCAGGGTCCGCCGCGCTGCAGGCGGCGAACGCGGTCTGCTGCTTCTGGGTGTTTGCTCCATCAGGTTAAACACACTTGAACTAGCAACTTAGCTCTTTCATTAACACTCACTTAGGGGAGAAAGCAAATGATAAACAAAAAATAAAGAGAACCCGAGAAAAAGGAAAGGAAATCCAGCATCCAGGTTTGAGAATAACAGTGACGATATTAGGAATATTTTATTTAAACAACGACGAAAAGAATAATGCTTTGTCTTTTCCTAATGGCTTGGCCCAAGGGTACAGAAGAGTTTGTGTTTATCATTTCAGTTAGAAGAGCTTGGATTCGTTCTTGTCCTGAAACTCTTCTAAAGACCAGGCAAAGGACCCATTCGCTGAAGCGATCGTGACCCCAGGGACTTGGGGGGGGGACAACAAACCAAAAACAAACCCCAGAACAGAAAGTTGCTCCAGTTGCGCCCCATTCCTTTCACCCCGTCCCCACCTCTTTGCCCTCTAGAAAAGTTGAAAAGGCAGGGATCTTTAAATTTGGGGGGCTCAGATTTTATTTTCTCTGGTCCTCCACATCCCACCCAGTTCTTTTCATAGCCCCTACCCCACCCCTAGACTGCCAGGTGGTTTATAATTTCTCATCAGAAGCAACAACTGCAGCTTCACTTGTGGATTTTGTATTTAATCTTCACAGGTGGTTTGGTTCCTAGGTCCCTTCCTTTGCTAGAAAATTCCCCAGCACTCCTCTTAGCCTCCTTTCTGCAACGGGACCCAGATGCAGACCCCCTGGGGGATGAGGTGAAAGGAATTAAGGAGAGCAATGGATAGGGAGGTTGGTAATTCCTTTTATTTATTTATTTTTTAAGCTCCCTGGGGTGAGAAGGTGAAATGAAATGTCCCAGTCAGATTGTCCTTCCTTCCCCAATGGACTCCACCTCCTCTCCTGGGAGCCAGGGGCCTGATCCTCCAGCAGGGCCCCTCTGTCCTCTGGCCTAAGGTAAAGGTCCCCAGAGAATCCCTCAAAGCAGTTTCTATGAACTCCTTGCTGGCTTGCCTAGCATGCTTCTCTTCCTAGAGATTTTACTTCCTTTCTGAAAGCTCTCAACCCCCATTTTCTCCTTTTCCCCTAAGGACACTTACTGGTCAGAGTGAAGGCACTCCTCCATCTAAACTGAGAAAAGCCAGTGAACTCAAATTCACAGATCCCTAGGCACCAACACTCAAGACTGTTGAAGTGCCTAGTGCTTCTGCACCTACCAAATGTACAAGCACACCACCTGTATGCACAGGGCAACAGGTATTATAGAAGGGCTGAGGGAAACCCCCCACCTGCTTCTCTGGTTCAGAAGGAATGGTAGCATTCTCCTGTGCCCATGTGTGTGTGCATGAGAGACTTTTCTTTTGGAAGTTGTTTTACTCCTACTTCCATTTCTCACATTTCAATAGTACACATCTGTCTCCCTTGGGACCCATACCTTGGTTCTCCAGGGACTTGTATCTTTCAGCCAAAATGTCCCCGGAATTACACAGCTTTGGAGAAAGAGAAATGGTGGGCATTCTTAGCCACGGTAAGTCCTTCAAATTTTAACTTTCTGGAATAAAGATATTTGTGAACCATGGATGGCTGCCCTTTGGGGTTGAACCTTGCTATTTGCTCATTCACACCCCGAGCCCTGGTTTTCACAATGAATGAAAACAGGCACAACGACCCATCCTCAATGATCTTCCTTCCCCTCCCCTGTCTTTGCCAAACTCACGGCAAGGACCTGTTTTTCCTTTTCCTTTTCTTTAGCTTGAACATCAAGGATGTATTGTTGCAGCACACAGACTGAAAAGATTGTAATTTTCTTTTATGGTGTCTGGCAGGATTTGCAACAGATATTAATGGGGACATAAATAGCTCATGGAAGGTATTGGACAAAACTCTTTAATGCAAGGAGGTTGTACCAAGAGAAAATCTATACGTAGTTGGAATTGAGTCTACCTTGAACATTTCCGCTCCCCACTTCCTTGGTAAATCCTGTAATAAAAGCAAATTTCAACAATGTACTTTTAAAAGGGTGGGGGATGCATTTCCCCACCTCCTTCTTACGACCCCCGGAGGTTGTGGGTTTAAGCGAATGAGTAAAAATGGCAGGCAGGCTGAGCTGCAGCAGGAGGCGACGGGGGGCAGCGGTGGGGGAGGCCGGAAGGTGACAGCCAACCTTAGGGAAGGCAGGAGGTCTTGGATATCAAATGCCCGAGCTTGCCTGGACCTACGATTCAAAGGTGAAAATTACTATTTGGTGGGAATAGGTCACTAAAATGTTCCAAGGGTGGCGACAAGCATTGGCATTATACCTAAAATCGAGAAAGAAACATTTATTCTGCTTTCAACTCTGAAAGCAGAAGCCGCAATAGCTTCGGTAGCAGTAGCAGCGGCAGCATCAGATTTCCCGAAGTTCAGGATGAATCTCACTTTCTCCTGGATCATTCGTCGAGAGTCCAGTCCTTCTAGTTGTTTAGTACGGGAAAGATTTAAAAAGTCCTCCCCAGCCCCGCCTTCTTGGTATGGACGGTATAGAAAATTTCCTGCAATTTACAGTGGGAAAACAGTAATAGTTATGATACAGGCTTCTTGGAGATTCCAGCACCAAATCAATAGTCTGCCCGAGTCTTTTCATTCCTTTTTTTTCGGGTGGGGGGGCGAAGTGTCTGCTCCCCTTTGGCTCCCCGCGCTCGCTCCCCGCCCCCCGCCGCCCTCCCCATGGCTCCCTTTCTCCGCCTCCTCGGCGATTGCCATCTGACAAGATCTCCAAATCAAAGTGATAAATCGCTCCAAACTTTTTTTGGCGGCGCTGAGATGTTGGAGGGGCGTCTAGCGCGCATGTGCGAAGGTGTCCAAACTGACAATGCTGGAGAGATAGCGAGTGTGGATTGAGAGAAAGGGAGAGAGGGAGGGAGAGAGAGTGAAAGAGGGAAAGACAGAGAGTGTGTAAGTGTGTGTGTGTGTGTGTGTGTGAGAGAGAGAGAGAGAGAGAGAAAGAGAGAAAGAGAGAGAGAGAGAGAGAGAGAGAGAGAGAAAGAGAGAGAAAGAGAGAGAAGAGGGAGGGAGCGAGAGGGAGAGCAAAAGAAGGAAAAGATCCAAGAAAAAAAAACCCCAACCACACACCAGCGGCTGCAGGACTGGGCACAGCATGAGATCCAAAGGCAGGGCAAGGAAACTGGCCACAAGTAGGTGCAATATCCCTTTTCTATTGGCTTTCCCCCTCCTCTGCCATCTTGCATATCTGTCTCCAGCGGTCCGGGAGGGAGCACGGGGCTGCCTCTCGCTCTGGGGCCCCGGGGTGGAGGGCAGGCGCAGCGCAGCCCCAGCAACCTGCCGGTCCCAGCCTCCACGTCCGGCCGCCGGCCCGCGCTCTCGCTCCTGGTTTGGGCGCCAGAGGAGCCGGGGAGACCTCAGCCTTGCGCACGGACCAGCTGTGGCAA
>PVKU01004081.1:68253-157593 GCA_004027475.1 Anoura caudifer
GGGCTGGGGAAAGGAGCAGTTTTGGTCCTTGGTTTGTTTCTGGGGTTTGGGGTGGGTGGCAGGCTCCGAGGGAGCCACTGTGGTGGCGGCGGCAGGCAGGAGTGGTGGAGTTGGGAAAAGTTGCGAGGCGGCCGCTGGAAGTTGCGCGGGCTGGCGGGCTGCGCCGAGCTGCGGTTGCAGTAGTGGGCGCTGTGAGCTCAGCTGTGCTCTCCGGCGTGCGCGGCTCGAGGACTAGGGTGGGGAGTGGGGGAGACGAGGGTGGGGGCTGAAGTCGCAGGGTGTGTGGGGCGCACAGGCAGAGCAGAGCTACTGGCTGAGTAGAGCCGCAGGCAGGTGGGTAGAGAAGAGGCCCCGCGAGCGCGTGGAAAGCTGGGAATGGAGGGCACTCAGCCAGCCGCGACTGCCGCCGCAGAGAAGGGGGCCGAAAGGGCGCGCTCCGGCCCTTGAGCTTCAGCTGGCGGGGCGCCAAGTGACCCCCAGGGGGCGGGCTGCCGGGACATTGGGCGGCGGCGAAGACGCGGCGGAGGCTTCTGCTCTTCTGGACCCAGCCGGAGTCTCGGGTCACTAACCCTCCCCGGCGCCCCCTGCCTGCTCCACGTGGAGCGGCCTGCGACATGAGGGACGAGGGCAATTGGGTTCCTTCCGTGAGGGGGCGGCGGGACCCCATCCCCCACTCTTCTTGCAGAAAAAGTGCTGGGTGACTGACTTCTCCCGGCATTGTCCGCGAAGCCGACACTGAGATGGTACGAGTGTCAACCAGGGCTGTAGGCAACAGGACTGGGTTTATCTAAGTGCTTTTACCCTGAGTCTAAGGGGACTCGGCAGTATGAAGATTTAGGGCAGGCTAGAGTGCTCCTCCGCGAGGTGTCGGCATGTGGGGCTGGGACAACCTCAGGAGAGGACAGGCCGCCGTTTGATTTTCCACTCGCTGGAAACAGAACTAATTGTTTTGCTTGTGGACTGGAGGGAGAAGAGGTGGGAGGTGGTGGATGAGATGCTTTTTTCCCAGTGAAATCCCTAGTCTCTCACTCTCCCCTCCTTGCATATTAAAACGAAGTATGCCCCAGGCCAGAAGCCTCTGGTGTCCCCGCAGCAGACGCGCAGAAGGAAACCTCAGATTCCGGCTCGGCCGGCTGGATTTCTTTGGCGGTGGGAGTGCGCGGTCTAGCCTAGCGAGATGCTGTCACTGTAGGCGCCTTTCCAGTGCTTCGTCCAGTCCTCACCCAAGCACTCCCCCACTTCCCAGTACGTTTCCTTTCACCCTGGTCTCAGGGATCAACCTAAATCTAAGGCTCTTTGGGTCTACAGTCCATCTGTTTCTCTTTTGGATATTGTTCATTTCACTTAGCTGCGATATTGTCAAAGCGCACCGGTGGAATTCCTGTTTTTCCTGTTTGCTTTTAAATAAGGCCGATGTCTTTATTTTCATCTGAGAAGGAATAAATGTATATATGCTTGCAGGCCTGGGGACTTCAATTACGACTAAAGGTTAGGAGTGTGTGTGTGTGTGTGTGTGTGTGTGTGAGAGAGAGAGAGATGAGGGTTGACGGGCCGGGGAGGGGGGAGGGGCGGGCGGAGAGCCTATTGCAACCAAGAGTAAATTGTGAAATGAAAGCCGACGGCTTCGTGCACCTCATGCCGGGTATCTGCAGAAGTGAAAGCAGAACACAAAACCCTTTGAATTTTCTTTAGCAACTTTTTCAACTCTTAATTGCCAAGCTGTATGCTGTCGTATTAAAATATTCTCGCAGGCTCAGACCACTGAATATACAGAAACCAAGCCTCTTTTCTGATCCGGTGATAGTTGTCATTCATGCAGTTGGAGACCCATTAACTTTGTTTCTAATGTGTCTAAGGATGCCGCTGTTGCTTTCTGCTAACTAGAGACGAACTCTTAGAAACTTTTCTTGCTAAGCCTGAGGTTCCCACTCGCACTGTTCCAGCTGTCCACCGCGGCTGCCTTTCTCAGACCGAGGTGCTGCTTTATGCAGTTCTTCAGCCACAGTCTGGGTAGTAAAGGAAATCATATTAAAAGTATGCATTTTTGTATTTCGAAGCGCTAGTTCCTTCCCCCGCGTGGTGCGTGAGTTTCCAAGCGCGTGGTGACCCCTGCGGTGCAATCCAACGAAAACTTTGCAGCTCTGTCTGCACCCGTTTCTTTCTTTTTGGGGGGTTAGAGGCAGTGTGACCAGCATACTTAAAAAACAACAACAACAAAAAACTTACCTTTATCATTGCAAAAGTATACATTGCAGTAGAAGCGAGTCACATAGAAACAGTTGTTTTCTCCATTGCTTATTCTTTTTGTCTATTGTAAATTAATTTCTTTGCTGGCCAAGTCCTGTTGCAGTCTTGGCTTCCGTACAGGATCCCATGGACCTAGAGTAGGAACCACAGACCCAGAAAGTACCCACTGAAGTTAAACCCAGAATGAGTTCAAAACCCATTTTCCAACTTATAGGGCTTTAAACACACACACACACACACACACACACACACACACACACACACACACACACTAGTTTAAACCGATAAATTCGTTGCAATCATTTGGGGGAATAAATTATTTAGTTAAAAAAGAAGGGGAAGGCAAGAAGATTGACATTTGTATTGCCTAAAGCCCTGGGCTTTTATTCCCATTCTTCAAGAAAAGAAAAATAAAAGCCAGGCCCACTCTGGCAGCTTCGGGAGTCTCCAGCCGTTTTTTTTTTTTTTTTTTCAAGCAGCTAGGATAGCACCTGGGCTGTGCAAGAAATGCCAATTGCAACAGCTTTTCTCCTGATGATGAGAAAGGAGTGAGGTTGGATCTGCTCAGCTTATCTAGAGTCTGAAATCCGAAGGAACTACCACCTCCCACCCCACTTTCCTAAAGTGATGCTTGCAGGATTTCAATTACTGCGATGAACGAATTTGCAATGAGTGACCCCCTTAGCTCCTGCCTCCCCAGAAGTCTCATAGAGACTCAGGGGCACTTGTTACTTGTACACTTGATCTCTGTTTAAAAAGAGGTTTTGAAGTACGTAAGGTAGTTGGCAACCCTTTCTTCCGTGCTTAAACTCACCTTGGCAGCCCAATACCTAAGATAATAAAGGAAGCGCGCACCCAGGTTCCAGCTTGCACTCCTCGTATGCCTACCTACTTACATTTTCTTTCATCCTTAAAAAAAATTAAAACCCAGAGCTTTGTTAAAAAGTACATTTTAGTTGTTTATTTTACACCGCTTTTGAGGAGGAAAACGCTGGCCCCACGGAGGCAGAGGCCCCGTCTAAGGAAGTTGGTGTATTTGCCATTACTTGACCATTACCCTGGCATAGATCTTCTTTATTCCATTTGGCACTTGGAGTGTAATCTTTCTGCAGCATTTCTATGCGTTTTGCCAAAAAACACAACAACAACAAAACAAACAAACAAAAAAACAAACCTGTGTTTAAGGGAAGGTTAATAACGCTTTTCATTCCCCCCTCATCCTCAACACTGTTGGAAAGGGACGGTTCATTAGCTGCAGAGGCCGGAAGGATGGAAAGAAAGGCTCCTTTTTCAGGTTTTTATTCGGAGGGTCTGAAGAGTCGCAGGTCTTGGCGACGGTGTGAGTGTTCTTGAGTGTCTTTTGCGGGGTAGCTCAGCTCTCAGGCTTTCTGAGTGGAGGCCTCTCCCTACCACCCGGGCTGGGCCTCCTCTGCCGACGTTCAATCATTCAGTACGTAGCTCGTTTATGGAATAGAAATTAACACATCATTCCACAGAATCTCTCTTTCTCTTTCTTTCTTTCTTTCTTTCTTTCTTTCTTTCTTTCTTTCTTTCTTTCTTTCTTTCTTTCTTTCCTTCTTTCCTTCTTTCCTTCTTTCCTTCTTTCCTTCTTTCCTTCTTTCCTTCTTTCCTTCTTTCTTTCTTTCTTTCTTTCTTTCTTTCTTTCTTTCTTTCCTTTTCTTTCCTTCTTGTAAAGATTGAGGGTGACAACTGTGTAAGCATTTTTCCTTTAAACATCTTGTCATTTGGAGTTTATTTCATTTTGGAAGTTGGGGCCAGGTTATCTGGGGCTGCAGATGTGGCCTGATGCCGGAAGGCTACAGCTGAGGACACTTGGCTCTGGTCTCCCTCAGCAAGGAGGGCAAGAGAGAGCCAAGTTGCCCTGGGCACTCCCAGCTCGGTGTCCTCTGTCCTTGTACCTCTTCCGCTTTGTCTCTGCTGGAAGCTGGCCCTGAAGTGGAGAAACTTGACTTGTTGTCTCCTGGCCAACAGCTCTTGCCCTGTTCCCAAGGTACTCAGGGGCTGGCAGAGCCCTATACCTGAGAGCTGGGCACACCTTCCCACCCTTCCTCAAAGCCCACTGGTGCGTGCGGAGGAGGAAGTGGGCCCTGATGTGGGGTGGTGGCAGAGCTGGGGAGGCCCTAGTGAGTAGGTAGGCAGAGCTCCCCCCATCCCCGGGAGGCCCCCCACACCTCTGTCCTGCAGCTGCTTACATCCTGGCTCCTAAGCTGAAGCCAAAACTCTTCTTCCCCTACGATCTCAGAGGTGCTGGGTGCCTGGCCAGCTGGTTCCCTCCCAGCGGGGTTTGCCTTGACGGTGTACACATGCACACTCGCACACACACTCACACTCACACACCCGGGGTTTAGAAACCCACTTGAGTGAGGAGGGCAGGCACACCTCACTCATTCACTCTCACCAGCAGGGCAGGTCCCTTCCCAGCCTCCTTTGGCATGGAAGTAAGATGCTGGGGAAGAGATGCGGAGACAGTCATACCGTAAGGATGCCAGGCACTTTTTTTTGGAGTGGCGGTGAGCCCTCCCCGGCAGGAAGCTGCTGCTCTGGGCACGTGCTATAAAGGTCTGTGGGGTCTGCTTTCCTTTTCCGCTGGACTGCCCAGTAGGAACCACCAGTTCCCTCCCCACTCCATTTGCTACCGTCCTCTTTCTAAAATTAGATTTTTTCCCCCTTCCCACTCCCTGGCCTTCTGAGTTTACCAGGGAATTCTCAAGGAAATTGGTTGCATAGTGAGAACAAGTGTGCAGATGAGGATAAAAAGAGATAAATGAATGGAACAGAAAATAAAAGAGGGAGAAAGGAAGAGTGAAGCAGTGTGCTTCTCTGAGATCCCTGGTCCACATACAGATTGGTATTATTTTTCCCCCTAGTAAATGAAAAAAGTATAATCCTTGTTAATTACCTTTGCTTACATGCCATACAAGAAACTTCAGAGTTGTTTCTACATAAGGAAGAAACTGTTTACAAAACTCTTTCAAAAGTGTGACATATTGCTCTAGTTCAGCACTAAAAAGCTAAACACACTTGCCCTCCTTTGAAGTGCCCTGGCCAGGGCAGCTTATTTGAGTGCGGTTCAGATATTGCTGTGGGTATAACTAATGGCCTCTACCTATTTAGCTCAAGTGGGAGGAGAGAAAGGCCTGAATTCCTTGTCCAATGGGTCCCTCTGGAGACTGAATTCTGGCTCCTGGCCAGTTCTGTACAATGTCAACATTGAATATTTGAATTCCCAGACTCTCTTTAACAAGTTTCTAAATAAATAAACTCATTGTGTGTCTGTGTTTAAAATTATTTCACCTTTCGTAAAAGCTACAGCATCTTATTACATTGGCCTTGCAAGTTGATTTAAAAAAAAAAATAAACAAACAAACAGAGCCTAAAGCATTTTAGTATGCAACCCTTAACAATATGTATGCTTTGCAAAAACATTCTCTGTGTGTCTGGGTTGCTGCTATTTAGAGGGATCTTGGGCTGTTCTGTCTGATGTGATAGTGAATTATAATAAAAAAACAAGCTAAATTCAGAAAGTTAGTGAAATATGAATCACATCTAAAAGGAGGCCTGATTGTGTAACTATAGTGTCTTCACATATGTGATAAGTTTGCCTACAATGTCCTACAGGGGACAGAGGGCTTCACTGATGTGTGTTAACTGAATATCGATAGACCGTCCCCCCAGTCCATAGGTATTGGTAGGTATGGACTTCTGCCCTGATGGAGTTTTGTTTCTGGGCATTTTTTCTTTATCTGTGTCTGTCTTTGTAAGTTGGAAGGGGTAGATACACAGATGTTATTCTCCTATTTCAGTTTGGTTTTGAAAAGGACCACATGAATCCTGTTTTTACTAATCTCTCAGCATTTGAACATTCACAGCATTTTAATGCAGATAGGAACATACTTGTTCTAAGAAGCACACACATTTTTTTTTTTTTTAAAGGCAAGTTCTAGTTCTCTTGAAAGTGTGGACTCCATCTGGAGTTGTTAGGAAAGAAAGTGGAATTCACTCTAATTTATGTGTATGAAGGACAACATTATTAAAAAGAATAGACTTTGAAAGGGCACATAGCAAAACCCATAATGTCTAGCTGGTAACGTGGAGAGCTCAAAGCCAAGAAAAAAAAAATACCACCAAACTCATGCAAACCCTAAAATAGATTACAATGACCTCAGCCATTTTCATTTTCAAAAATAATAGCCATGATTAAAATGGGGGAGTGTTTTACTTGGAACCATACTCTTCTGCATTATTGTAAAAGCTGTTTTGTGGTTAAAGAACTGTTTCATTATAGAAAAAAAGCAATTGAATTTTTAATCAAATTCCTGACTCTTCAAAAGCTCTCATTCTTGAATTACTCCTTATTTTGATTTTAATTATTATTCTTATTCATTAGCAAACTTGCTTTTGGCTTGTATATCAGCCAAATCCTTGACTACTAACTTTTATAACAATTCTAAAGGAGAAATTTGATTTAGAAAAGAGATTTTCTTAATTCCTTTAGCAGACACCTGCCTAGGGGTCACTGACTATATAACAAGAGGAACCAAAGTTTTCTTAGCCTGTTCAAGAACCAGCCTAAAGGAATTATTTTGTATTTTAGGGCTGTTCAGATTATGGCATTTATGCAAGTCTGTGCACATAGCACTTGGTGGGCTTTGGCAATGGGCAGGCTTGCAAAACAAGTATCAGTGAGACCCTTCTGTGAGCATGGACAAGCCACGTGTCCTGCTCTTAAGAACATTACAAATGTGCTCATCAATGCTTGAATCTGGGTGTGATCGCTGATTGGATAGTGGGATCATCTTGAAGTTAGGGAATGGCTCTGAGCCCTAGCATCTTTACTAGTAAAGTAGGAGTAATAATACTACCCTTCTTGGGCTGCTCTGAGGGTTAAATAGGGTAAATGTATGCAAAGTATTCAAGCACTCACCCAATAAATCTTAGTCACTCTTGTTCCGATATATCAGTTACATTTTGAGAAGAGAAAATTTTTACACATTATTACCCTCCCTGTATTGTTTTTACCCAGTTAGGTTTAACTGTCTATACCAAGCCAAAATAGGCAAAACATTTATTTCACAAACTTGAGAATCTTTGCCCTTTTTTGAGGGGGGGGCGCTGTATAAATTAAGTGTTTGAGGTTTCAACATCATTGCTCCATAAATTTTGACATCGTATGCATGCAGTCTAAAGCTAGTGGCAAATACTTTCCAGTTGTCATTAGATCATGATCCACTGTGTGTGAAAATTTTACTTTTGTTGGAGTGAATTTTGTAAGTCACTTTACTACCCTAGCTGAGTTGCTCTCTAAATGAGGGAACTGAACGAAAGTGGAGCTTGTAAACTCAAATGCTTATAGGAATTGGCAGGTACAATACATGATTAGGCAAGGTGGGTATAAGCACTGAACTCTGATTTTTATTCGGTTTTTGACACCCAGCTTTTGTATTCCAGAACAAGAGGGAGTAGTGGGGACTGGCAAGCTGGGAATTCAAGACTTCTCTAAAAGTGACAGCTGCTTCTCAGTTCCAGCTTACAGAGGCCATTTGGTCAAGTGGGACTAGGGCTGCTAAGTCTTCCACTTTTTGAGAGAAGTTACATATCTAGATGGTTCTGTGAACTTTGTCTACTTTAAAATGTTGACTCATTATAAAGGACAACAACAACCAACAGCATTCTGCAGGCCTAACCAAACACTTCTCTCATAGAGCCTGGGTTCGCAACGTCTAGAATAGATGATTTCCAAGGGTCTTTTAAAGTTCCAACATTTTACGATATCCAAAAGCCTTCCTGAATATTACCTTGTATTTTTAAGATCTGTATCTTCCTCCTCCATCTCAAAGGTTGTGTGTGTGCATGTGTGTGTGTTTTGATAGGTGGAAGTACTTATTACAGAATCTGATATCTGGCCATTTAGCTGGAAAAAAAGTCTTTCACGGCCATGTTTTGTCTTTCTTTCCCTCTATGCCGCTTCATCATTAATTGGTTTAAGAAAATAAACTGAAACCCTCACTCCCCCTTCACATAGCCACTGGCCACCATTCTTTCTTATTTTTTATTCAACCCAATTCTTTGATTTGTGGGCTAGGGGTTGGGCAGTAGATAATTAGGAGACATTTTTCTGTGGTTTTCCACAGTAGGAGAAGAAGTCATTTGGCTACTGTGGATCTAATAGAGGAAGAGTTCGCTCCTGCCTCCTAGGAGGGTCCAACTATCCTGTCCTGTACACCTGTAACTGGAGAACCTAATTGATTCTTAAGACATAAACCTAAGATGGAGAAAATGGTTTTTAAGGGATGAATGTATGTAATTGACAAAAAGTGATTCTTCCTGCAGCAAGGGAAGAAAATAAATGTATGTATTTATTTGAAAATAAACATACATTGCTTTGTTTCTTATCATGAGTTGTATTTCTAGCAGAAGTGGTAGGTGAACAACAGGTAAAATTAAGTCCTGAGGACCAAAAAAGCAAGGTATGGTGATGGAATACCGATATAATGCACACTCCCAATAAAGTTTGAAGTAAGAACTTTGTAATATCTAATACAGTACTACAGCCAAAGGACCAGTCAATAGTGTGTACTATTATCAGTTAACATTGTTGGAAAAATCATCAGGTAATGCAGTGCTTGTAGAGGAGGATTTAGAGTAGTGATGAATTATGCTGATAAGCATTACCAGTGGGTTATCAGATACCTAGCTCCCAATTTTTATACTTGATGCTGAAACCCAGATTCCTTAGCTTGGTCTTTTGGAGCCTCCTACTCTTGAATCAGAGAATGCGGTAATTTTGAGCCCAGGTTGTGAGTTAAATTTGCCTGGGTTCGAATCCTATCTCCTACAACTACTAGCTGGGTAAAATGAGCCAGAGCTACTTAATCTTTCTGTACCTCAGTTTTCTTACTGATAGACTAATGATACTTAACTCATTTGAAGATTTGATAAACTCATGCATTTAAAGTGTCTTAAATATAGTAAGAGTTCAACACATGTTCATTATTTTGTTAACTTCTCAGGCTTGTCTCCCTACCCAAGACTAGTCTATTCAGCCTAATTTGTTTACTTATTCTGCCCCTCTCATTCTCTTGCCATCTCAGTCTTGTGTTCCCATCTTCCAAATTTTGGCCATAATACCACCGTAGTCTGTAGATATGCCCATACTTCACTTTGACCATCAAAATCTAAATCTGTTAAGATTCAGTTTAAACCCTAATTTCTTTGTAAGGTTCATCCTTATCACTCCTGAAGACATGATTTCTCTGTCTTTTCATTTCAATAGTGGAATAATTTTTCCTACTATCATTTTGGCATTTTATTATAAGTTTCTTGTTATCTATCTATCTATCTATCTATCTATCTATCTATCTATCTTGTTTTTATAGCTAAACTGTAAAATTCCCGGAGAGCCCATTTTTGTTCTACATAGTGCCTGGTTTTGTGCTTTGCATATGGCAGATATCAGTACAATTAGGTGATGGTGGTTACCGATGGGCTTAGGTGGATTACGTGAACCCCTTCGATTGCTTTGCCTGTAAAACCTGTGCAGTCAGGTAATGTCAGCACTAGAACTCCGGGATAGCTGACACTTTAATTGCATACTAAATCCACAATTGGCCTATTTTGACAGTGATAAACCACCTGGAAAGCACATTTGGAAAGTGGAGTATTATTCCTAATTTTCACCAATAATGCTCCTCATTTTGCCAGTGCAGGTATAACCCATGACTCCTTACTTAAATTACAAATTGTTATTGATCTACACTTGATCTCAAGGTTTATGGAAACTGTATGGGACCTGACTCTGGAGACTGTCAGTGGAGTAAAGGTAGAGATGGTGAAATGTTTGTGGCCTCATGTCATTCCTGGGAATCTGGGGGTAGTCAGCTTCAAAAAAGTCACCAGAAACCAAGGTTTTACATAAATTTTAACACCAGTTTAGGCTGTGTTAATACAGCATAGCAACAAGACTTTGCTGTATATTTCAATGTGCATTTATAAATGAAAGGCTCTTAAACAATTTAAGAATGACAGATAATGATGTTGCAGTGACTCTTGTTTCACTGATTAAATTAACCCCACTCACAGAATGAGGTCACTGTAATTCAAACGCAACTATGACTTTTTCCTTCCCCACACCCCATTCCTCACTCCATAACCAGTCCCCCTTCTCCATTTCAAAAATCTCTCATCTACTTGGAGAAAACAGGGCTATTTGTGCCTTGGACGAAAGTCCTTAAGCTCTGGATTGTAGGGTTTCCTTGCCCCGTGACCAGCCTGGTGTGACTTTTTATCCTGTGCCTAGGGCATTGGGAACCCCTTTGAATAAGGGCAGAGACTAAGAACATGGCTTTTATAATTCGACTTTGGTGCTGATTATAGACTTTACCTTTGGCAGGAAATATGAAACTAAGTAATAATAAAATGTTTCATGATAAAATGATAATAACGATGAATGGCGGTGTGGAACAACTACCTTGGTTTCTGCTAAGCTCATGGTTTGTGACCTTTTTTTTTTTTTTTGATCTCAGACACCTGTAAGAATCTGATGAAAAATAGGGAGTCTTTCTTCAGAAAATGCAAATGTGCATAACAATTTCCTTGCAGTTTCAGTGTTTCATGGACTGAATTCCAGCCATAGATATTATAGGCGTTCACACATGTGTTCAGACTTGATTCACCCTAGTATGTTATTTATATACTGTCTTAAAGTCTTTATCAGTCTTTTTCCTCATCTTAGAAACAAAAATTTTTCTGATTACAAAATTTATGCACACTTGTTGTAGCAATTTAAAAACTGCAAGAATTACCACTAGAAAATGAAAGTTCTTTGCAGTCCACCCTCTTCCTTTTGTCGCACACTATCTGGTGTTTAGTTAAAGTCCTGCAGATCAACCCCATGCATCTATTAGCACGTACATATGCATAGCTTTATAACGTTTGATAACTACTTGCTTTTTTCTTTTTAAAAAGTTAATAATATACCTCAGACCAGTCATTGCAACTCAATCTAACCCATTCTTTTAAAGGCAGTGGGTTCCCATTGTTTGGATGTAACACACTTTATTGAACCCGTCCCTTATGGATGACATTTGGGTCGTTTCCAGTTTTCAGAACAGAACAGACGGAGAAGTTCCCTAAACCAGGATGCTAAGGGAAAATGAAAGTGAAGTGTACAATTAAAGGAAGCTCGCAGTTCAGGGTGAGGTGTGCTGGCCTCTGAGCAACAGGCACAGCAGGGCTTTGGGAAGGTCACATAGGGTTGCCTTACGCTGTAAGGACCGGTCAGATTTCCAAGCACCTTTACCCCCTGAAGGACATAAAAGGTTGAAGTCCAGAGCTAAAGTACATCTTTGTAAGATGCACTGTGAGATATCTGTGATATTTCAAGCTCACTGGATTGCTCTGGACCTCATATTTATGCCCTATTTCCATTTTCTCCTGCTGCTCAGAACAGACTGTAGCTGAAATCAATCCAGATAGCTCTAACTGTATAAGGATAAGTTAGTTGTCAGCGTTTCAAGTGTCCAGGTTTTTAAAAAATTGTAACTTGTTTGTCTGAACGGCACATGATTACCATCACACTACTCTATCCTGCACATACACTTGAAGCCAACTGATGTGACTCGATAAAGGCAGAAGGGTATCCGAAGACAATCAAGTTTTTGATGTTCTTTAAAAAAATTACCCACAATAATTTGTAGCCTATAAATTGGAATGACCATTTTTATAGGAAAATGTTTTTCGCCGGGTAACCAGGCTATGGGAAAATTTTTCTAACGGAAACGATCTTGTACTTCGAACTGTGCCATCAACACCATGGCAGTGTGTAATGTTAGACGCTAAAGCCCATCGGAGGCACAGTTCCCGTTTCTGATTATACGTTATAAACCAGGAGAGGGAGTCTTCTGAAAAGAAGTTTTATTTGGCAATGATGTTGTTGATTAAATATGAAAAATTCAGAAAAAATTAGTTCAGCCCATTCCTTTACACGGAAGTTTACAAGAATGGGGCAGCTGGGTTTTCATTCTAGTGGGAACAACTTTGCTTATTAAAGCTCATTGGATTGTATTAGATTAAAAACATGAGACGTCTTAGATTGGAGTTGAAAAGGTCCCAGCTAAGGAATTAAAAATTTAGGCATGTAAATCTGTTTAAGAATTAATTTACTTTGTGAGTTTGACTCCTTAGAGTACAGCATTTGTTTCAAATTCATATAGTTTTTGTGGATGTATATAGATTGTTCCGTGGGGCATTGCTCTTGTTAACGTTTTCAAAGTATATTTTAAATGAGATCAATCAAATCAAGTCAATAAACAGTTATTGAGTATTAAATCTAAGGGATGATGAACGAAATACTAGAAACACTCACTTTCCTGAAAACGTTGAGCGTCAGCATTGGACAGACCTACATATACCCCTGATAATGGTTTATAAATTGAAGCAAAGATCCCCATGTGCCTGTTGCTGGCTATCAGTGCCTGCAAAATGGTTTTGTGAACTTGGAATACTAAATGCTATGCCTGACTTTTCTTCAGATATTTTGTCACCATTGTGAAGCCACACACCCAGCGAACTGCAGTGCCATTGCAAGTGTTTGGGGCCTTTCATCTGAAAATAATGCCATACTTCATTTCTCTTAATACCTGTCAGGTGCAGAGGTCCTTGCCTGCCTCACTAAATCACTTGCGTGTTAATGCTGATACGGTTTTCATTCAAGATACTTGAAAATAAAACCAGGCCCTTTATAAATACTTACTTGGTGACTATCACCCATCCATTCATGCACCAAGGATTTAGTGAGTGGCTACAATTGTAGGTGAAGGGGAGGCAGTGGCACTGCACACAGATAAGGCCCCTGCCTACACTCCCATTTTGTGGGAAATAAATGTATATGGTCATATACTTTCAGATGTTGACTTGTGGCATGAAGGAGATTAAGCAGGGTGACACACTAGAGAGCACCCAGGGGCCTCCTTTTATTTTACTTTTCATTAAATTTTTGTTGTTGTTGTTGATGAGAGAGAGAGAGGGAGAGAAACATTGATTTGTTCTTCCACTCGTTTACGCACTCATTGATTGATTCTCGTATGTGCGGATCAAACCCACAGCCTTGGTGCATGGAGACCACACTCCAACAAACTGAGCTACCTGGCCAGGGTTCCTAGGGACTTTGTTTACCAGGGTGGTCAAAGAAGGTCTCTCTGAGAAGATGACATATGAACAGAGAGCAAAATGAGGAGAATGTTTATTAAGTGTTTGAAGTATAGTACATTGAAACTTAGGTAGTAACACACATATTCTACTTGTCTTATTCTCTAACCTAGGGCAGAAGCAGAAAAAGTGTACACGTGTTGTGTTTTATTAAACTTGTTGAGTGCATTTATAGACACCACATGTATTGTACATTTAGCTACCTGACTCCACAACCTAGGAGCCAGCACAGAGGTGTTTGCGTATCTTCTTTTAGAGATGGAAGTTTTGTGTTTGATCTGTAAACACTAGGTTATTGGCAGCATCAGAGGAGCATATTAGGTTTCCGGACCCATGATTCAGTCTGGTTATTCAATATTTATTGAATATATATTTAACAGCCTGAGCCAAGCGCTGTGCTGGGCACCGGGTATAGGAAGACAAATAAAATGTTTCCTGCCCTTGAGGAACTGATAGTCTATTGGGAGAGAGAGAGATGTGAAGAGAGGGTTTCAGTACAATGGGGTAAGGGCAAGAGCAAGGGTAACAGGTCTACTCCCATTGCATCACAACGATCTGGATGGTAGTGTGTGCCTAAGGGCATACCTTCATCTCACGTCCACTCTTGCAAACAATTCTTTGACCTATATGCCTCTAAGCTCAGCAAAATTCGAAGACTAAAAGTTTGCATATGTTTAATGCATTTTATGGTATATTTCTAAATTTATCTTGTGTACCTGCAAATGCCAAGTATGGAGGGCATTCGGATGGACAATAAATGTTTCCTGAAAGGTCCACCATCATATGTCTGTGGTTAGGAAAATGCTGATTGCAATGACTGACTGAGATGCAGGAGGTACTTGAGGTGCATACCCTGCAGCCTTGGGTTTGCAGATGAGCAAATGACCCTTCCCATGGTCACCAGTTTCAGTGCTATTTCATTCCTTGTGCAGTTAGAGTGACCTAACCTTTGCCATCACAGTTCAAGAAATTGTTGTTGTTGTTTTTCCATGGGGAGGGATCTCAAAGAGTTTTCTCCAACTCCTTGCCACTTGTAGCTTTGCCTGAGAGCAAAGATCTGATCAAAATGCCCAAACTGAAGTCTGCATGGTTTCAAAAGCTGCATCTTGCTTTGAGGTGCAGTTTTATCCAGTAGAAAGTAGTGCATCCGAAGACTGACATGCGCTTGTATCTCAGGCTTGCATGTGATTTTGTTATGTGTAAAACAGAAATAAGAATAAAAAGCACTGCCCTGTCTTCCAGTTCTCTTTGCCAACCATCTTGCTGTGCTATGCATCTGTGTCTAAGCCAATGTTCCAGCCACTAGATTTGGCACAGAAATCAGTCCATTCCCATCGTTACTGCTGGGCATGGTTTGAAACCCTGAACAAACTCCCCATTTGCCTAAATGTGTAAGATGCTAGTGATTTAAGCATCCTGTTGATAAATGTTGTAATATTAAAACACCAGCATAGATGTGGTTTGATCCATGAAGCAACATCGTATCTTCATTTCTTTGACCTAAAAACACTGGGTAGGTGGATCTGAAGAGGATGGGAAATGTCAAGGTAAAAAACATTATGCAGGGGCCTCACGATCTGTATATTGGATCTCTCTTCCTGTCCTTGAGTGATAGTAATCTCAGTCACCAAGGTTTTCCCCTCAAGAAAAGAAAATACTCTGATACCTAATACAATGAGCGGCACCTTAGGAAACCTTCCAAGTGAGTCTGTGGCACTGGCCAGGACGTGCAGACTGCGTCCAGGGTGCGTGGAGCATGCCATTTGCATCCTTCTCCCGTTCTTGGGGTGATTTGCTTGATCACGTCACAGCATCTTATTATGTAGACTTGGCAAATATTAATAACTTTGCTAAGAGGAAAATGCTCTCTGCAGTGATTTAAGCCCTATCTACCTTGAAGATAGGCTCTTGGGGTTTTTTGTTCCTTATTTTTTTTTTATCGTTGTTCAAGTACAGTTGTCTCCATTTTCTCCTGTGATAATCTCAAAAATCCAGTCTATGTTGGATGCCATGGGCATTTTTTTCTGGTGGATGGTGCTGTCTGCAGAGTCAGGATGAAGTGTGAGTCTCACTTTGCTACATATCAGCCTGGTGTCCTTGGACAGGGCACTCACCCTCTGAGCAAAACATCCTCAATATAAGATAGGAACAAAACTACCTTCCTCCAGACTAGTATTGTTGAAATAAGATGACAGATATAAACTTTTATAAGCTATAAAGAGCAGTGAAAATTTAATGTGCTGTTAAAAGATCTAGAAATTATAGAATATTAAAAATGTTCAGGAGCAATTAAGAGTGTAAATTCCAGAGCCACAGTATTTGGGCTGAAGTCTAGGCTCTGCTACTACCTAGCTGTGTGGCCATGTATAAGCTGCTTAGCCTGTCTGTGCCTCATAACTTCATCTGTAAAATGGAGATCACTTGTAACAACAATAAGTAATAGTACTAATCAACATTATCTAGTGTTCATGCATTATTGAGGTTAGTTCTCACACATCTGTAGGTGGGGGATATTACTATCTTATTTTTAGAATCAAGGGCATTGTGACATTTTGGTTATTTGCCCTAAACCTCTCAGTTCCAAGCGCAGAGCTGGATTCATCCTGCATCTGCTTTACGCTAAAGCCCAAGAACTTAATTTGAACACTCCACTGCCTTATTTTTTTCATTCAGCAATAAAAGTGGAACATTGCATTGCCTGAACTCATAAAAGGTAATATGATTTTGGGTAAAGGACACCTTCATTTAAAGAAATTATTTTGTACAACTCCTAGTAAAGAAGGATTTTGCTGCAATTTTTATGGGTGTAATCTCTTTATGACAAGGGTTGGTCATCTCTTTTATTTTCTTCCCAGTTATCTGCAATGTAGGTTTCCATCACTTGGTGTTTTTTAGTTTCTTTTAGGGAACTACACATATTTGTTGCATGAATGATTTAGGAGAGATTTTATTACTTCATTGCCTGAAATCACAAACTAATTATACCTTACAATTTACCTGTGGGTGGTGCTGGATTCAGATTCTGGTTTTCTAAACAATCTGCTATGACTGTAAACCTTCCTGAGGTCACCAGCATATTCTTAAGGCCAGGAAAGCAAGCCACAACTTCTGGAATCTTTCCTCTGTGCACATAACATCTGAAATCAAGTCCTATTTGCCCATTCTCAACTTTGTTTTCATATCCAAATCACTGGGACCTCGCAACAAGTGTTTGGCTAGCTGCATAGTTGAATAATCTGTGGGATCTAAATAAAGAGAGGACTAATGAGTGCTCAGATGTAGTCTTTGTTTTTTATTTTGGGGAGAAGTTAAGAGTAGATACATTGATTCAAATATGGCTGCATAGAATCACTTGGAGAGCTTAAATATACCACATAATACTTGGGATCCACTCCAAACCCGTTAAATTAGAATCTCTAGGGGCAGGGCTCAGGCAGCAGGGAGCAATGAGTCCTGAGTATAAGAAACTGGGAAGAAGGAGGTTATTTGAATGAAAGAATTACGGAGACAGCAGAGATAGCGAGGTGGCTACCTTTTGGCGTGATTTCAGGGTTATGTACATTTTAATGAATGGCTCCTTTTCAGTTTTTACATTATGTGTTTGGAATTTGGAAATATCCTTTTAACACTTAGCTCCATGAACTTCTTTTCTGCCTGTTACTTCTGTCATCTGTAACAGTAACAGGTGGGAGACTTTTAGTGTGAAAGGTCACTGTCCGGGAGGCTGCATCACAGGGACGAGGAGGATCTTTGGGTCCAGGAATTCTGCCATCTTTTTAACATTTTGTCCCAGTGAACATTTCTAAGGAGACAATGATGTTTTTCAGATTAAAAAACTATAGCAAACACTACCCAAGCAAAACCAGACTTAGCAGCTGTTTTGTGAGAGAGCATTTTAGTATTGCTAGTTGCTTTTGCCTTTCGGTTTTAGAACCCCAGTCAGACACAATGCTTCTGTCCACTTTCCCATGCAGAAGGAACACTGGGAATTCTAGTGAAGGCATGTAGGGAAAACAGAAGATGAATTGTAAAAAAAAGTGTCTCTACCCAGAAATTTAAAAAGCAGAAGAGTAGGTTTTCAGATTGGACTTGTGCTTATTTTAGGAAGTTTGGGTGTTAAATGCCAATGACCCTTTTGCCTGGCTGGCTCTAATGCTATTCGTCACTGACTTCCATATATACAAAGTTCATTAAATAAACTCGTTCCATGTTGGATGTTTAGTTGCACCTGACTGCACTTGCTCAATGTGCCCAGTGGTTCTAGAGGTTTCGTTGAGCTCAGTGGCTCACCAAAACACACCAGGTTAAAGAACATAGACATCTGTGTGCCTTTTCGGTGGAGGAGAATGGCTTTACTGAAAGACAGAAATTAAGGCAGTAAAAAGGCATGAATTTACGTTTGTAAAATGTGTGAATGTGTGTATCTGTGGACACTTGAGCGGCCCTCCTTTGCTTTTAGCTCAAGTTGTATGTTCCAAAATTAACTGTGTTGCACAAATCCCCTGAGGAATTCCATTTGGATTCTGCAGCTCATTTCAATGGTGATTAATCTAATTGCCCCTTTATTTTTTTCTTTCAAGATGATCATTTGTATTTTTTAATTTTTAGCATTTTTGAACCAAGTGTAAAGCGATAAAGTGGTTCGGTTGTTTAAAAGAGAGCCTAAAGCCGTGTTTTCATAAGAGCTTTTGAATGTTTACTTTGATCATAATGCTAGTGTAAGATGAATATAAAATATAAAATGCCAGGAACCAAAAGTGTAATTTTCTAGCCTCAGGAGTGGAGCTATAGAATCCCATGTATTTAAGATAAAACTGTGTATTTTAAGAGCATGATAAGTTGCAGTGTAAGCGGAGGTTTGCAGCAAGCTATAAGGTCAGCTAGAGAAAATAAAAGTGATTCTATTCTGTAGCTGAGGCTTGAAATAAGGAAGCCAAGGGTAACTTTTTCCAGGCCACCCACATGAGAGGGGTGAAACTGGGAAGAGATTTCTCAGCTACCAGACTGAGTTGTTGCGATCAGAGGAAGTTTTGTGACTTCTTTCTGAGAAGGGAACATCTCCACTGCAGGGGCATCTTTGCCCCTGCTCAGAAATGCTTCATCTCACTCTCACTGTGGCAACTACTGATTGTGCTGTGGCTCTTTACATGCCGTTGAGGTGAAACAGGAAGCTGGATTCTCTGACAGACAGGGGTCCAGTCCTCAGCACCCGCCAGAGGTGAGACCGGAGGCCTGGCTGGCTGGGGTGGTCGTGGTGTCCTTGATTTTTTAAAAAATTTAATAATGCATTTTATTAACCTAGTATATCCCAAATACTATCATTTCAACATGTCATTAGTATAAAATATAATGAAATATTTCGCTTTCTTTAAAAAAAGTTTGTTTTTGAAATCCATTGTGTATTTGCTGTCATATAAGGTGGGTGATCAACCCAGCTGGTTTTCCCTGGGACTGTCCAGGTTTTAACTCTAAAGGTTTCTCGTCCTGGACGACCCCTCAGTCCTGGGCAAACTGAGGCACTTTGTTACCCCACCCTCACAGCACATCTTTTCATTTTTTATTTTCAATTACAGTTGACACACGATATCATTTTTTATTAGCTTCAGGTGTAGAACATAGTGGTTAAACATGTGCATGATTTACAAAGTGACCCCCCCCCCCAGTAAGTCTGGTGCCCACTTTCGTGATGCCCTCAGTTAATGTTTATGAAACTTCCATTCGGTGAATGATTTCGTATGAAGGATTCTCTTAGTAATTCTATATGTGACCTATTTCTTCCTTATTCAGCTTCTGTTTTGAGAGTAAGCAGAAGGAAATGGTAGTAATAACAAAATTGGTTTTTGCTCATTCACACTTTTCTGCCATTTGGATTTTGGGAGTAGTGAGGTAGGAGGCAGGATGGCAGGAGCAAGGATGTGGAAGAAAAACAGAGGCGTGTAGGAAAAAGAGGATGTGCAAGGTGGGGCAAGCTGAGTGTGCTTATAGCAGGGTTTGCTTAGAAAACAATATTTAAACATTCATACTTGGGGATTCACACATCTCTATTAGAAGTTCTGTGAGAAGGAAGTTTAACAAAATCAGATTGATGACTGATGTAATTTAATTAGACCCTGGCTTCATAAATATGCAGTGTTATTGAATGAGAGGTTAAGTCCTTAGATTTCCTGAGAAAATGGCAATTTGGTTTGCTTCGGAGTAGGCTTGCAGGCATTTCCACCCTGGTATACGAGTGGATAAAATAATTGGGTAATTTAAAAATTAGAAGAAAGTCTAAATTTAACTGACCAGTTACAGTAGCCATTTGTAGATATTTCTTGCTCTTCTTTGCAGCTCTGCCTCCTTCCCAGCTTTGTGACTGCAGGTATTTCTGTCTTGAAGCATGCTTTCTGTAATGCTGTTAGGTTTACGACCCCCTGATAATTTCACACTGCCCTAAACTCTGAGTGGTGGCTTTACTAGCACATCAAGAACAAATTGTTAAGACTTTATAACAATATTAAAATCAGCTAGTTGACCAGAGAGACTTACTGATTTTTTTCTTTTGATGAGGTAGGGGAAGGGAATGTGAGAGTATATTTTTTTAAAGCCTTTGTTTTGAATAAAATTCTGGCCAGGAAAAATACCTGAGACTGAGAATAGATAGGTTCAGTCTCCGAGGTAATTTGGCGACTTGGACGAGTTGGAGGCCTCTCCAGATCTCCAGAACCATGGCGACTCTTCCACCAGCAGTCAGCCTTTTCGTCTTTTGTCTTTTCTCAACTGCTCTTTATTTCTGGCCAAGATTCTTTCCTTTTCAATCTTTTTTTTTTGTTGTTGGCTCAAGAGCATACCTTGGAGTCGATGAATATGCAGTTTTCTCAGCATTTCATCAGTTATCCGACTATTTTAAAATCCCACTTGCAAATATTTTCCTTCTCCCTCGTCTTCCCTTCCCATTTGAAATGGATAAAGCAGAAGTTTTATTTTTCATGCCTACCTTCTCCGTCACCATCTGCTGCATCCCTGCATTCTCTTTAAGCTATTCTGTTAGATTCTTTGCTGAAATGAAATATATGATTAATAAATGGGAAGGCCCTTACTTGTGATTGATAACTACTTTTAGAAACACTGTCATTTGCAATTCATTAAATGCCTTATTTGCCATTTATATTTACTGAAAATTGATACTCTATGTATTAGTTCTTTCTCAATGACAGATCACTGGTAAATGTATAATTAAAAGAGAGCTTAATTCCAATTTGTCTTCATTTCTCCTTGAAATAATTTTACAGCTGTCATGCAGACCTTCTTCTCCATTCCAGCCGCTCTTCTTTGCCTTTCCCCACCATTGTTCTCTCTTATTTCTAGATTTCTTCCCCCAGGGCAATGTCCTATTGTCAGAAGACTGAAATTCAAACAGCCTCTGCCTCTTGCTGTGAGACTGGACAAATTGTTAACCGCTGCCAACCTCAGTTTTCTCTGCTATAAAGTGGGAGTGTGAGTTCTAATTTTGCAGAATTAGCATGAGGTTCAAATGGGGGTATGTTACATGTGTACTAGAAAGTGCTCCATTTGCTGAAAAATGGTACACACACGGGAATTAAGTCAACACGGTCGCCTAGCTCCTCTGAATGAAACGCTTGTGATAATGCCTCATAATTGCAGGTTATAGATGTGTCACATGGAATAATTTGCAGGAGAAATGAAATACTGGCAACAGACATGTAATGAAAACTGTGGTGAGCAGGGCCAAATCTCCCCACTGCACAGGAGCACAGAAAGTGCAGCCTTATCAGGAAGGTGTTGGCCCAATGGGGTTAAAGTCGCTGAGAAGTGTTAACTCACCCAGATCTGTGCCCTATGCAAATAGGGAGCAGTGGGGACACTGATTAATTTTCGTTTAGATGACCAAGCCCTGAGATAATGCCAAGTGTTTTCCTGCTTCTTGTCACTACTATGACTCCAGCCCATCCCCTTAGACCTCAGTTTCTAGCCTCCTGGCTCCTTAATTCTTGCTCTGGTCTGGGGTTTTCACCAAATGAGGCCGTTTTTTGATAACTGAACAGATTCCTTTCCATTTTCTGCTTTTTTTTCCATTTTCCTGGACTCCCATCTCAGAGTGGCCTTTAGTGTTACAGGTGGCAGGGCTCCTGTGCCCAAGGCAGCTGCTTTCGCCCTGTGGAGGGCTGGAATGTCACTATTAGGGCTGCAGGGGATTGGTCAAAAGCTTCACCGCCTCTGTAGGAGATTACATTGAGTTTTATCCTCCAGGGGGTGTCTGAGCTCTTCCTGAGGGCTCGTGTTGATCAGGGGTGAGAGAATGATGTGAGTTTGGAATCACCTCACAGTTTTTGGGGAATCACATCCTGTCTCTTGTTTAGCAAACCTTGACTCCTGGGACGTGTAGATTTTGGAGCTTTGCAGTAGCTCTGCTCCCTTGGACATCAGCTTCACCCCTCAAGACAGGTAAGACCACTTACCTCTTAGGGATGTGATGTCTCAATGAGACCGTATTTGTATACGAATGGTACTTTGAAACCCTCAGTAAAATTCTCCTCTTTAGTACTAAGCCCTCTGTAAAGCTGCTACAGTTACTACCTCCCTTTTTAGATAAAAGGCCCCAATAGTTAAATCAAATATTAGAATAATGTGGAGAGATGGACATTCTCAGTGGATAGGTTTCTCCTCAAATTCCATTAGGGCATCCATATTTTTTTCTGGTTTCCCCCTCTATTGACCAACCTTCAGTAGTAATCAACTTTTTTAGAGTAATAAAAGATGATGCTTTGGAGAAGACTTTTCAACAATTATTTATTGATAGCCTGATTTTAAAAAACAGTTTTAAATGAACTTATCTTTGGATTCTGATCTTTGGGCCAATGAATGGTCAGTTGAGTCCTGATTATTCTTTAGGGTCTTAAGTATTCTTTTCATAGGCAGTATATGGTTTATCAGCTTTAGGTACTGTGGCAAACTTTTGTTGTTCAAATACAGTATTTGAATAATTTTTTTGAATTAAAAATTTGAATAAAATAGTTGCCTGTTGTTCACAGTAAACACCCCCTGCCTCTTTCTGGGGGAGAATTACACTTCCTCATCTTGTGACCCCAGGCTGGTGCAGACCAATATATGTGAACAGACAGAGGTTTTGAAGATTCAGCATGTGGCTCACCATGTTTTGTCTTTTCTCTCTGTCAGGAGAGCAGGTGCGTTCAGACAGAGGCTATTTTGGCAGCTTAGGGCCTGGAAGAAAGATGGAGCTGAGGCAGAGCTGGCCCGGAGTGAGACACATAGCATAAAATCAGCAAGAAGTAAATTTTTGCTAGAAGTTGATGAGATTTTTGGGGTTATTCGTTACCGCAGCATAACCCAGCCTGTTTTGACTGATACAAGTATACATGTCTGTAAATTTTGATTGATATTCTATTGAAGTGCCAACTACATATCCTGTATTTACTATATGCACATATTTTATATACACTATATGTACATATTGTACATGTACTTGGGGTTTTGTGAACTCTGAATTGTATTTGCTATTATAATTGGTTTCCATTTATTTCTTTTTCCTGCATTGATTATAGGAGTTTCATGTACAATCAAGTATATCTGAAAGATATTAGTTGTTAATAAAGAAAAACAAATTTAAACTGGCTTTATAAAACTTCTTAGTTTATAAAACTGGAAAACCTATAGATAGATCATGTAATGCATAGGTTGATCAGCTGTTTTCATGCTTTTCAATTACCTCCACTGTCCTCTGTATGTTGGCTTCATCCTCAGACTGTTGCAAAATGTTTTACTCTATGCTTTCTTATTCATATTGCAGAGGAGAGAGAAGGCTTCTTTTAAAAAAACAAATAACTTTTCCTTTAATTGAACTGACTTAGGCAATATGCCAGCCTCTGAGGAAACTTCTGCGGCTGGAGGGACACTATGCACTCACTGATATTGACTCAGACCTGGGATACATGGCCTTCCCCGAACCAAATCAGAATCCATCCCTGGAGCTTGGAGGGACAGAGTACTAATATGGGAAAGGTAGCTGCTACAGCAGGTGAATTCCAGATTCTCTCTGGCTTAATACAATGAATATTTATTTCTCAGTCATAGACTAATGCAAATGTTCCTAATCCTCACAATTAGTTAATCTCCAAGAAGTTATTCAGGGATCTTAGTATCTTAGAGTTCCTCCATCTTCACTGCAGAGCTCCCAACATTGCTGCAAAGGAAAAGAGACCTTAGGGGAGACACATATACTTCCTAACTGCTTTAGCCCAGAAGTTTATCATTTCTGTTCACATTCCATTGGTGAAAACTAGTCATTTGGCCCCTCATAGGTCAAGAGAAGTGTGAAATGTGTCCTTGGTTGGGCATCTGCTTCCCAGCGTGCACTCCATACTGTGGAAGGGAGCATGAATCTTTGGTGGTCAGCCAGCCAACTCTGCCACAGATGTTAATCCCACCCATGTGGCACAAAGGGAGAGGAATAGAGTGAGTGTTGGGGAGGCAACTAACCATGTCAACCGCACCAGGGAACCTGGTCCTGATGTCAGGCAGGCGTTGATTTGTACTGAAGCAGATGTGTGAGCCCTCCATTCCCTATTAGACTGACTGATGTGATTAACAGTCCATTACTACTTCAAAATATCTTCAGAAATTCTTCTAAGCTACTAAATAAATGATTTCTTGTAAGAGGCCAGGTTCTTCTCTCTTGAGGAATAAGAGATGTAAGTCTTGTAAGATGCCAGGTGAAGGCCAAGGCCCAGGTGGTGTGCAAAGGAGGGTGTTCTTTCTTAGGGTCGTGGTATGTAGTTGCAGGGGATGACCACTGTCATTCATGTGCAGGAGGTCAGCAGGGGGGTGAAGTCAGGAGAATGTGTGCGTGAGGGTCAGGGCTGCATGCAGAGTGAGAACTAAGCTATGAAGTCTGCACTGGGGGAGTCTTGAGGAATAAGACAAAGTAGCAGAGTGAGAGGAAGGTGAGTAGTTAGGCGTGAGGAAGTTTTAAGACATTCAAGAAATGAATCCAAAATGCCAGTAGACTTTTAAGTGCTCTGAGAGTATAGACAAGCCAATGAAAGGAATAAGATGTGGTGCATATATACACAATGGAATACTATGCAGTCATGAGAAAAGGCAAAGTACTGCCATTTGTGACAACATGGATGGACCTTGAGAATATTACACCAAACAAAATAAGTCAGTCAGAAAAAGCTAAGAACCATATGATTTTACTCCTGTGTGAGATCTAAAACTGAAACTCATGGACACAGACAGCAGTGTGGTTGGTGGTTGCCAGAGGGAAAGGGGAGGGGGAGTAGTGGGAGGTGGAGAGGGCTGAATATACGGTGTCAGAAGATAATTCGACTTTGGGTGGTGGGCACATGGTGCAAAATACACATCTTGTATCATAGAAATGTACACTTGAAACCTATATGATCCTATTAACCATTAACCAGTGTCACCTCAGTAAATTTAATAAAAAATAATGCATATTGAAAAGTGAAAAAAAAAAAACCCAAATACAGCTCACTCTGTTACATAACAGTTTTTACTATAAAGTCATTCAACCTATAAGAAGTACTCTGGGGCCTTTACTCATCCTCAGGTGTCAGATTAAATGTCTTCTCCAGAGACACCTTCCTCGATCAGAATGTCCTCCACCCGCCGCCGTCAATGCTTTATTGCTGTACTCCATACTGAGGTTCAGAGCATTCTTAGAGACTAGCTACTATAGTTTATAACTGCACAGATCACGGTCTAGCTAGAACATTGGGCCAGGTCTGCCACACAAGGCTGTCATCTGCTTTATTCAGAAGCTGTCCCTGTTTGCTCAGAGTCATGGTGGGAACGGGAAAATGCCTTTGGCAGTGGATAGAGTCTCAAGGGAGAAATCTGGAATTGTGAGCGAAGAAAATATCAGGAGACTGAGACCAGGAGAGCTTAACTCTTCCAAGCCTGCTGAGTGGCTCACCTGATGTAATCTGGGAGGCCAACCGGGGGCAGGATTAAGAACCTTTGAAAGTCTAAAGGTTCCAGGTGGTGTACGCTTCTGGTTGGCAGTTATAAACTGCTAGGGAGTGGCTGCGTTGTATTTAGAAGTTTGTGTGACCCTTCAATTCAGTAGAATAAATATCCTAGACTAGTTCGGATTACTGGGTTCTTCCTATCACTGAATTATGAGGGTTTCCTCTTGGCCTCCTATTTCTTTTTCATATTCCATAAAAACTGTACCCAGGCATTGTTTCACTGCATTAGAAAAGAGTAGTAATTGCTGGGAGTCAACATATGTTTGTCACAGCAAAGTATTCTCTTACTAAAAAAAAAGAAAGAAAGAAAAGGAATAAGGAAAGATTCTTGCTAAGGGAATGGTATAGACATTGAAAACTTGGGTTCAGAAAAGTATTTTATAAAGTTTTTTTATGTCTTTGTGGATAAGGTCATAAAAGTAGGCTGGGTGAGTTAGACAGCTGATGAAATAACCATATCTCCAGGTCTGCGGGTCTGTCAAGCTGGGGAGACTCTCTAGCTGGGGGCTGTAGTGGTCTGCCCTTATTACTCCATCATTTCACATTGGCATGTATGACGCAGATAGAGTGCTTTTCAGATGACTTCACTGGGAGATATAGCCAATGCAAAAGATAACAAAAAAGTTTGCTCCAAATTATTGTGTCAAATTGGAACTCTGCCCTGAGGCCTGCAAGGTGCCACTCAGTAGACACAGATGTAAAATTGTTCATTACGTTTTTAAGACATCAGTGGCATGATAATGGGAAAGCTTGAGAGCAGGTTTAAGTGAAGGCTAGCTAGTTGAACAGAAGCTGTGTATCAGTTAGGGATATCATGCAGCTTCTAAAAAGCTGGCATTATATTAGGGTGCAATAAAGAAATTAATTATGAACATGATCTGCCCCTTATACTCTGGATGAGTCAGAGCATATTCAGATATTGCACACGCTGTTGGTTGCTGCTTTTGAAGAAGGACATTGACATCCAGAGTTTTGAGGAAAAGGGTACAACAGATTATAAAGGGGGTTGGAAGCCATGTTATAGAGAAACTATAGCACTAACTGGGGATACTGAATTTAACACATCCAATGACTATTTGGACATTCAAGCTAAAAGGATGTGCAGTATTTGAGAATGGTCTGGAAAGATGGATTCACTTTTGATAGAAATGTGGGGGGGGGGTGGTGCAGAGAAAATTGTGTGAGCTGAGTCAAGGAATTGTGAGCCATGTCCATGCAATGATGAGTCATCTCTTTTGTTTTAAACACATGGTGCAAGGCAGGTAGCAGTGGGAGGTGAGGCTGAACAAGTAGCTTGGGGCAGGTGGTTCAAACCTTGAATGTGATACCATGGGGTATTTACCTTTGTGGGCAAGGGGGAGTAATCTGTGGTTTATAAACTAAGAATAATTATGAGAATAAAAATAATAACAACACCACTATGAGATAATGAACACTGTTCTAAGCTCTGACATATATTAGCTCACTTAATTTTTACAATAACCTTATGAATTAGACATTGCCACAGTCCTCATCTTATAGATGAGAAAACAGAGGCACAGAGGCCACCCCATTCATAACTGGCTTTGGCCCCCATGTGACGCATTCCCACGGCAATGCCCCAGGAGCCCCTGGAGCCCCTGGGGTCTGGTCTGCCTGCTAAGCTACTTCCTGGTGCTGAAAACACTGGGCCCCTCCACATAGCCCGTCCAGGACTAGCGTTTCACTTCTGACTTCTACTTGGAACTGCTCAACAGAAAAACAAGGTGCAGGAGATAGAGGAAGCAGATGATTTAAAAAAATGATTAAGAAGCTGTGTTTACTTTTCGGATTTTGAGGCCTTTCAAGTTTCAGGTTTGAACAGTGGGTCCTGGGCGGTACATCCCGACTCTGGTTCACTGCCAAGAGTTGGGTGTGTCTAGCACAGAGGAGTGATTTAAGAGTAATTTAAGCTTAAGTACTCCCAAATGAACATTACCCCAGTAGCATAAGGTTAAATTCTGGGTTTGCAAGGCCCCAAGCAGACATTTAAAAAAGAGACCCTTTGGCCCTTTGTTCAAATCCCACTGATGTCTGGCTGCCTTGCAATTCTGGTGCTACTTGGGTGGCATTGATGTCTTGGAGAGAGGAAAAGGCTGACTGGAGCTAGGGCCCTTCTATCTTCCACTGTTTGCCCTTCGTGTCCTTACCAGTGAAGCCTGGTTAACATCATCAGGTTAGAGAGTTTAACTATTTAAGCGAAGGTCTGGGGTAGTAAAAGAGGGGTGTGGGCTTAATAGTGACTTTGATAAACTTATTTGCTATGCTCTTATATGAACACTTAGCTTAAAAAAACTTAACTGGAGCATGACCTCAAAAACTCTATAAATGAGGGATAAAACCTATTCTGTTAACATTGACTATAAAGTTGTTTATCTTGTTGCCAGTGAAGGTGTGTGTGTGTGTGTGTGTGTGTGTGTGTGTGTTGGAGACTTAGGAATATTTAACCTCAATGACTATTTGTTTTGGGAGGACCTAAAGTTTGTCCAATCAGTAATGTAATTTTCAATTTTCTTCTCCCACAGTAATGTTAAGAGTAAGCATCTCTTTAAACATCTCTGTGTTCTTACTCTTTTTTTTTAAAGTTTTTTGATTTACTGATAGACACAGGGGAAGGAGAAAGAGAGGGAGAGAAACATCAATGTGTGGTTGCCTCTTGCATACGCACCTACTACTGGGGACCTGGCCTGTAACCCAGGCATCTGCCCTGACTGGGAATCGAACTCGTGACCCTGCGTTTGCAGGCTAGGACTCAATTCACCGAGCCACACCAGTCAGGGCTGTGTTCTTATTCTTATTGCCCCCTTCCCTGCTGCTGGTGGTGCTGTTCAGGTCTACGAAATGGTCCTATGCTGTGCGGTGGATTCTCTAATTAGCAGGCAGACTGCTGTGTAGAGGCTTGGGCACACCTTTTCCCAGACCCCTTTTTGGCCCAGGTTCACAACTATTTACTTCCCTCTTTCCTTTTCCTTTATCTGTTGTACCATCTTTCCTTTCTGATGTTTCCCCTTCCCCTTGCCTTTTTCTGTTCCTTCATTTTATTTTTGTCCCTTTACTTTGACCCCCAATCTTAACCATTTCTTCCTGAGTTGGCTGACATGAGACATGGTCACTTTGCCCTAGATACACTGAGACCAGATTACAGGGAAGGCAAATGAAGCCCCCAATATTGGATGCTGGGGTATTTTGGGGACTATCTTCCCAGTGGTGGATCCACATAGGGTGAGCATGTGGATTTTTTTGCTTAGGAAGCAGGTGGTGCCAAACCCTTGGCAGGAATAAAATCCACATATGATGATGCCCCACTCTCCAAGCGCTTACTGTTTGTTGAATCCCACTCCTGCGGGTTGACATTTTAGTGAGAGTAATGAGTAGCCCACCTACTGGCATTCTTCTTCTTAATTTATTTAACACACATGCCCATCTATCTGCTGCTAAGATGTACACGTACGAGATAAATGGGAACACAAGGATCATTTTGTACTTGAGTTATATCATTGCTGGCTTCCTGAGAAGTCTGTTCAAACGACCAGAGGATGTTAACCAAATTGACAGTGTTTTTCTCCGACGTAAAAGTGAGCAAAACATCTGCTTTTATAATAGTCTGCTTGCCTGGATAGGCATGTAATGTTTTGTTGTTCCAGAAGACTTTCAAGCAAATATACTGGTGAGTTTCAATGGCTTGGAACTTCCTGTTTTGTGATTAAAAAAAAGTGCCTTTGGAGAGTGGGTAATGTTCACAGAATTCTGTGTTGCTTTAAATGTCTTCTCAGTCCCCAGGTTATCACAGGAAAAGATTGATTAGGAAGCTACATGGGATAGAAAGCAGATGAGAGAGCCATTGCTTTTCTCCTTTAGTGTAGGGCCTACGTTGACACTATTGTGTAATACAATGAACCTAGTGTTAGAGACTCCGAGGCCAAGAAATATTGAACATCAGACAGACAAGCATCCTGCGGAATGTTTAGAAAGCACGTACGAGCCTTTTCCTTTTGATTTACCACCTTTGTTCAGATAGGGCCTCAGAAAACCCAAACCCAACAAAAATAAAGAGCTTTGGGATGAGCTAACTGAGTCAGGTTGCCATGAATTTCATGAAGCATTTGTGGGACATAATATTTAATGGTGATATTGGCAGATAGAACAATGTGCCTGGTGTTTGCACGTGAGAGCTGTGACTCTGGCCAACCTACTATTTAACTCAAAAGCATAAGCTTGGAGAGTCTGAGGTTTCAAATTCGTCACCCCCTGTGTGTGATCTTGGCCAACTGCCTTCACGTCTTTGGACTTTGAGTTAGCCCATCTGTTCAATGGGGCTATAAATATAATTTGTTCTCAGAAGGATTACCTAATTGGTGAAAGCTAGCTGGTGAGAGAATGGAATATTTTGCATGGAGGACAGTGTCATTGAACTAAATGACTGAATGAATATCATGTCATCTCTACGTGGTTTTCACATAGCTTTATTCTGGCTGTTGACTCACCAGGATGCTTCTAGGAAATTGAAAGGGAAGGAATAAGTGAGGAAAGATGACAGCCAGCTGCACTTGCTTGCTCTCAGTTCAGGCTGTGTCTGAGCGCCCTCTCCATGCAAGCCCAGTGCTGGGGTGGACAGGTCCCTAAGCTCAGGCAACTTGTGGAATTTGTGGCCAGAACAGGGTGGGGAAAAAGTCCAAGAACTGTCTGCCTTTCTCCCTGAGATGGGAAAAATTAAAAACAAAACAACAGAACAGACAAACTCAGCCTTGCATTTCCCAATCGTTAATGTGGGGTTTCTTGAAATGTGGGGTGTAGACTAGAACAAAAAATAGGGTGATTATGTCTGAGTACCTGACAGCCTTGAACCAAGAAGTGAGAGTCAGTCCCTTTCAAGCTCTCTTTTAGTCCTTCTAACAACTGCAAGAACAAATGCAGGTTAACATGTGCTAATGTCTCCATTCAATGAAAAGACAGAAGCTTAGTAGAACAGAATTTAGCTAGAAATGAATAACATTTTTCATTCTTTATACCTTTTGCTCCATTAGCGATAATGATATTATGGTTTTCCCTTTGAAATTGTTCTCTGAAGGAGGTCCTGGGATGAACGAAGTTGGGAAGCACTTTAAAACCTTTAAGGGGCATAATATAACCAAAGACACTGAAATTGAGAACAGGCTGACAGTCACCAGAGGGGAAGGCATTTCAAGGGAAAAGGGGAAGGGTTTAGAGCAACAAGTATAAAAGACACATGGACAAAAGCTAGGGGGGGTGGAAATGGGAGGGAGCTGGGGAGGGCTAGGGCGGTGGGCTGGGATGGGAGTAGAAGACAGAAAACTGTACAAGAACAACAATTAAAATTAAATTAAAAAAACCTTTAAGGGGCAAGGCTGGGATTTGAAATCAGGGCACTGAGTCCAGGTCTAGGGCCCCACTGTGGCATGCCAGTGTGCCCTGCAGAGCTGAGTACAGCCCACCAGGACTGTTGACCTAGGAGGACATTGGTCTGCTTCATGGGGATGAATCTGGGGCAGAATTTCCAGAATAGTATGTTCTCCTTCCCCATAACTTGTGGGGATGAAAAGAAAAATGCACCACACTGCATCTCTCCCATGGGTCACTTGCAAAACCCAGGTGACTTACTAGGGTGACTGGGCGCACTGAGTCCCAGACAGACCCTGAGCTGTTTATCTGGAATTCTCTGCACCTGTGCAATTAGCAAAGCATTTTGTATTTTTAGCAGGGATCATATCGTCCCCTTGTTTGGCTCTCCCTTAACCATTGGCAAAGCAGTTGCCGATGACTTTGAAATGGCATGGAGGTCATGACAGAAAGTTGCTGTGTGTTTTTCCTGACGTGAAGGGAAGGCCAGTTTCTTTCTTCATTGCCTGGAGGGTGTCACAAGCCACTCTTGCTCCATCTGCCAGTAGTGCTGGGACTTGTTTAGATGGCCAATGGAGGAGCAGGCAGGGACCTTCCCTTGGCAGGGCTCCGAGGAAGGGCTGGTAGAGGTGGGCTGGTAGAAGGGCAGTGGGAGCTGGCATTCAGTAGTTCTCAGAGGCCCTGCTTTGATGGATGGCCAGGCAGCCTGCACAGACCTCCCGGCAGGGGCTGAGGTGTTGAAGCATGTCACCGTTAACTGCACTCTAGGCAGTGAACTGAAGAGGGAGCAAAGCCCAGGAAATGGGCCTTGGTGGCAGTGGTGGAGGTGGAGTGATCAGCTGCAAAGCTTTCTGCTTGTCCCCAACCAGCCAGTGTTTCAGAAGCAATGTGCTCGAAATATTAGCAAAAGAGGCCTGAGACGGGACATGGGCTTTCCACATTCCATATTCTTGTATACACACGGCCTCTAATATCAACCTTCAGGACACTTATTCAACTAAAATACACCTGTTCCAATCCTGGAATCTTTTGGCTGCTAGCAGAACTGTTAGTTATTAGTTTACTATTCAGTGTTCATTGAGTAAGCATTTGGAAAGCACAAGGTGGTGGTGGTGGTGGGGAAACACACAGGCTGGGGCGCATTTTGCCCTGGTTTCACTTTCATGAAGGGCCTCAGATTTAATCGTGTGAGATTTTTCCCCAAATCTCACATGTGTGGTCTGTCCAGAAGGTATCCAGCCATGTAATTTGAAAAACAGAGACATTTATTGAAGACGATACAAGATACAAGAAACATTGGACCTAGGACAACGATGCCTCAGTCCCCTTCAGAGTAGGCACATTGGGACCTCACACAGTTCTCCCAATTGTCATCAGCTGACTCATTGTATTTTCCTGAAGCCAGAAGTTGCAGGGCACCAAATCTGGGCTGTAGGGATGCTGAATCACCTGGGTGATTTGATGTTTTGCCAAAAAACTCTGCATGAGACATGATGCATGAGCAGGTGCTTTGTTGTGATGAAGCTGCCAGTCACCAGTTGCCCACAGCTGTAGCCTTCTGAATCAGCCAAAAGTTTCCGTGGAGGGATGTTCATGCTGAATGCAAAATTTGATGCAATTCGTTGCTCTACTTGCTCAGTCATTTTGAATGCAATGGCCACACAGTACACATGCTCACGAAATAGCATCTAGCACGCCTACTGACTAGTACAGTGAAGTCATCATTGTTCACACATGTGCATTCCAGTGCACTTTCCTTAGCTACCAGGTTACATTAACGTCATGCAAACTCTTCTCGTTTGGATGGACTTTCCTGGACAGACCTCATATATACCGAAACAGAGAAGCACTAAGCCTTGAACAAAGCCCATCATAAAACTTTAAACTTGTGTTCCGTTATGAAACCATACTGTCTGCATGGTATTGTGATTCTATCAAATATACAAACTTATATACACATTTTTAAATGGAAAAAGTATATATTAACATGTAAACATTTTAAATATACCACAATTTTTGTAAAGGCATTTTTGTCCTTTTTCTCCTCTTCTTCCAATCATTTGGAGAAATTACTGCCCACCCCCCTCCCTCTAAAAAAAAGTTCCAAGCAGGAGCAAGAGAATGAAGAGGAGGGGATGACATGCTTTATAGATTAAGTGCTTTGAGTTTTTGGCAAATAGAACACCATGGAAATCTATTCTGCTTCTGCATATCACTTGAGATGTGTGCTACCAAGCCAAACTTTGCCGCCCAGGAGGATGTGCCTCATAGTGCAATGGCCATCAGTGAATGTTGCACATTTCTCCACTCTGCATTCTCCTCCTTGGGGCCCAAGAGCTGACTTTCTTGTCTGCAAGGGTACCCGTGCTTCCTAGTCTCTGGGCCTTTGCACGTGCAGTATCTCTAGTGTGGACCAGGAATGCTCTACCCCCAAGCCCCTTAGGGAGGACTTTGAATTATCCTGTAGGGCTTAGAACACTTGCCTCCTCTTCTTTGAAACCTGTGGATCACAAACCCTGCACTCCTACCGCACCATGGAATGAGTGGCTCCCCCTGAGATGCCCCAGTATCTCATATGCACTTGACACTGTGTATAGTACCTGTTCGTGTCTCACCATAGGGTGAGCTCCCTATCATATGGGCCATGTCTTATTCATCTTTGAATTCTTAGCCAAGTAGCTCGCAAAGGAAAGGTGCTCCATAAATGTTAAATCTAATAGAGTCTTTTAATAAAATGATGAGTGTAACCTCTAACACTATAAAAATTAAACAAAAACCCTCAGAAGCAACAATGTGCACTAAAAATTAATTTGAAAATTTCCTCCCATATACTGTTAGCAAAGTACTTTACTTTTATAGGCCTCTCCTGTGCTATAAAACTCCTGAGTGTTCTAAAAATATTTAAAAAATAGGCATTTAGAACCTCTTTAATGAACTACTTCCAAATGTGGCTAAGATGTTTGAGGCTTTCCCCACAGCAGGTGGAAAACCAGCATTGGAGCTGAAGACCAGGAAGCTGGGAATTCCTGGCCCAGAGATGGAGAGACGGCAGATGGAGGTTCCACAGGTGTTTGGTGACACAGCTCTCGGAACATTCCTGGTCCATGCCAGAGATGCAGGATTAAAGGGTTAACCTTCTCTCTGGGGGAGCTCTTTGGTGTTGAGAGCTGCTTCCTGCGCACTTGCAAAGTAGTTGGTGCATCTAAAATCCTCTTCCTAGCCAACTGTGAGTATAGGGCGCAATTTTGGGATTTTGGAGGCCTGCCACCTCACCTACCATGGGAGCCCAGTGGTTGCTCACATCTACAGTGTAAATCAGGCTTTATCTGCCACGTCACAGAAATGTAAATTCATTCTTGCCCTCGCTTCTGGTTTTGTCATGGCCCTTGTTTGTCATTGCTTTACAGTAAAGGGTGTTTGGGAGAGCCATCGGTCTGTCTCACAAGTTAATGTTCGAAAGAACAGGGGCTGGTCTAAAACAGAGCAGGAAGGAAAAAAAAAAGAGAGAGAGAGGTGCTGTGAACCCCCCAAAGAAGCATTATTTTATCTGCTTTCTAAGAGTTTAGTATAAAATACTGCCATTAGAATTTATTATTGTTATGATTTCAATAGTATATTTGAATTTAGATTCATATTGTAATGTTCAACTTTTTTCTCGTGTGAGGAACAATTTTATATTTTATTTAAAAAATAGCATTTTACTATCTGAGTAAACTACAACGATGTAAGAACCCATCTATTTTCCCATGCGTGGCTCATGCCTGTGTGTATTTATCGCAGTGCGGAGAAGCATTAATTAAGCTCTTAGGTGACGTCACTCTGTATCACTTTGAGGTGTGACGGTGTGAATAGTGAGAAGGCTAATAGCTGTGCTTGTATCTGGGCAGCAGATGGTTTTCACTCTTCCCTCATTTCTCAGAGGTTCTGAAAAAGCCAGCCAGATAAAATGACTTTTGCATCTCCTTTCAAACATCTCTCTACAGCACCATTTTTGTTGGGCCATGTACACCTGCTTTCACTAGACTCTGGCCTTGTAAAACTGTCAGTGCATCCTTCCACTAGAACACATTAGCATTGTTTAAAGCATTGGGCATCACTTTTTGACTGCTGTAACTCCTATACACAGAACTTAAAAGGATTAATTGATGGGTTCTCCTTTAAGGTGATACAAATATAGATCAACATCAGCAATTTTAGTGACGCATTAAACAGTCACAGAACCCAGTGTGATGTGTGTGTCTATGTACTCACAAGGACAAATGTCTATGGAGATATATTTAGAACTCAAAGAGGGAAAAGTCCAACTTATTTGAGATATTGGGAATGGGAGAAGTAGGGAGAAGGTGGAAGGGAAAAAAAAGGAAATAAACATAAACATTAACATTAACATAGAATTTAAGGGGCAACATCCACATTTAAGAGCCCCCCCGCCCATTTCTGAAATAATCGGGTAAATGATGGAACGCTGGCACTTGTTCCTAGAGCCCAGGTGTGTTTTACGTGCTTCATCCTTTAGATTTTGAAATTGCTGCTCTCAGGAGGGAGAAGAAGGCTGGTGAGCTCTGCAGGCAGACCTCGGAATCACCTACTCCCAAGAAGTCCTGCTCAGGATCTAACGGCGCATTCAAGGCCTTGTCGTTGAGTGAGATGGAGAGGTATAGTTAGAGATGTCGCATCTTCTAAGACACTGTGACTTGCTGAACTCTCCCTTAGCTCCTTTGAGGACAAGTGTATGTTAAGGCAACAGGATATTCACTTATTGCCCCCCTCCCAATTATTGTTAACTTATAATTGGGTGAAGTCAGCTTATGCCAGGCAGACATAGAAAAATTTATGCTGAGTATACTCAGTACCATGGAAATTTTTCTAATATAATATAACCAATGAAAATAGAGATGGATCTTCAGGTTTGGGGCAATGGTGGGGATAAACTACATGACAAATGTAAGAAGATACAGCTAATGTTATATATATATATCAATCTTACATCTGAATCTCTTCCAATACTCCAGTTCTGATCCCAGGAAAAACTCTCAGGAGAAGGTTATGAATATTTTTGCTCTTTGCAATCATCACTTACATAAGCTTATGAATAAAATGAGCTTTGGAAATAGAATTGATAGATTGCTGTTACACACCAAATAATAGCTTATGCTATTTTTTTCCAATATGCTAGGTTTTGGATGGGTAATTTATTTGATAATTCAGAATGATCTGAAATGGGAAGTTTGTATTTTTCATATGCTCTGTGCTTCAGATTACTCCTCCCAAATGGGAATAACCTCTGATTGCTTATCAATTGCCTTGAGAGTCTCTGATGGAAATGAAGCCCACACTGCTAAATATTTTTACTGGGGCTAATGATAGATCACCTCAGCGTATCCTTCCTTAACAATTAACTTCAATTTAGAAGACATTTAGGGTCTCTTGGAAGACATTTAATAGCAAGTGAAGTGATTTGTGGAAAGACTGTGAATTTTAGTCTTTCAGATGAAAGATGATAATGGGATTGAAGTCTTTCCTTTTGATTTATTATTTGTGTTCCCATTTCTCACATAGTGAAACTTCATATTTCTCAGGGAACTGTGCTTGCTTCAGCCCCATACCTGTGACAATTATTTGAAGGTTGGGTCACTTTCTGGGCCCTAGGCTAAGACTTTTAGGTACATTTAGTATTCAGTAGGTAAGGCTTAAGGACCTGGTAAAAAGAGAAAACGTGAAAATAGCTTTAATCAGGCAAAGAGTGAGAGTGAAAAGAAGGAACTAAATAGGAGATGTATTTCATCATCTTGAGTTGATGTCTTTTGGGGGGAGGTGTGATGAAAAATAAGGTATGATCACTCAGTTGGAAGAGAGAGAATGCAGAAATTAGAAAAAACACCTTAAGACAAAAGATCTAAGCGAAACCATTGCTTTCTCAGAAATAACTCTTCCTATTAATTTGTTGCATGCCAAATGTTTATAATTGACTACATGTGGGCTTTCATTTATCACCATTGTGAAGAAACCAACGATATTGCTTGCTAAAGCCACAGTTTTATTTTCCAAGGATGAGCCTCCTCCTCTCTGAGCTCTGAACTCAGATGGTTGGGAGCTTTGGGGATGGTTGGAGATTTCAATCTTGATGAGAAATTCCTTGTCAGTGACAAGTTGCCATAAAGCAGGGCAGTTTTCCCAGAGGGGCTGGTAAAAATACACACGCATTAGTAAAGTAAAGCAAGAGGAAGACACTGCCAGGGTGAGCTGTCCAGTTAGCAGTCGCAATGTTTGTGCACCCCAGACAGTGTGTCTGGCTACCTCGAGGGAGGGTCCATGTTTGGTCTGGGAAAACAGTGCCATGTTTACCACCAGGGAAGGCCTTTGGGTGGATAACAATGACCAGGCCCCCACAGCCGGAAGAGGCTCCTTTATAAATGGCTGTCTCATTAGGTTGAATGGGAGAGCTTTTCAGCATGCCACTTGGAGGTAGAGCTGCTGGAACAGCTGCTCCTGTCAGAGGTTAGCACTCAAGTCTGTGAACCCAGGCACTTCCATGGGGTCTCCTTTCACTGGAAGGTGACCACCCACTTGGTGGTGTTGCTGAGGTGATACCCCAGTTGTCTTTCATTTTCCCTTCTCGGGGTACCTTTAGGGGGCTCTGCATACTCCAGAGCAGTGATTTTCAACCTGGTGTGCCTAAGGGATTTTTAAAACATGCAGTAATATACCTGACTATTGAGTCAGGGGCACTGACCTTTTTTCCCTTGGACTTTCAAATAAAAAAAATGACAATGACCAACACAACAGTAGCTAACCGGTGCAAACAAATCAAAATTATACCTAATTTTTTTGTCTGATTGGCAGAAAAGGTATTTTTTGGTGTGCCGCAGAATTTTGGTACTTAGTTTATGTGTGCTGTGAGAGGAAAAGGTTGAAAATTGCTGTTCTGGAGGGCTGCCTCATCAATTCTCACTTTGCAACCAAAGACTTTTTGACACAAACATCAAAGAGGGCAGTATGTCATACCGATGGATAGGCACCAGTTATATAAAAGCCAGTACTGCTCGGCATTGTGTAATTACTGTTTCAACTTTCTAGAGTGGGGTGGGAGGGCATTATATTCAAGCCAGGGAGTGTCCCAGTTGTGAAGTTCTGTTGACATGGGTGTTCAGTGCAGGGCAGGGTATCTGTGGTCTGCTAGGCCCCTGCGCCATCTCTGTGGCCTGGACATGTGGCAGGCCCAGACTGAACTGACCAGAGGGACTCTGATTTGATGACTGTTAAAGGTCAGGCACATAATGGGATCAGATGTGTCAGCGGAGCAAAGTACGTGGCTTAATAGATTGATGGTAATTAAGTAGTCGTGTTTAATAAGAGTCACCAGAGTTAAAGGCAGTGTTGGAATGGGTGGCCTGGGGACAGCAAGAGATGAGGAGAGGATGTGAGAAATATGCCGATGGGTACCCTGCCACACCAGAGACCAGAGGAATTGTGTGTCTGTACGCCCAGGTGCTTCGTATTTTGTTTTGTTGTGCTTCTAGATGATATTTTTTAAAGGCAAAGAGGATAAGTAAAGGAGTATTAAATTTTATAACCTGGGGTCGTTTTATAAATGACCCCAAATCAGCCTAATTCAATGTATGTGTTACTGGAAAATGAAAACTACAAACCCTCTGACAAAAAAATGCTTCAACAACTAGTTCAAATGTTAATCTACAATTTCTAGGGGATGAGAATCTGGCTTGTTGTTGATATCTGATTTTTATGTAAATCATCAAATCCTAGAATTGATTAATTGCTTGTTCAATGAAAAGTGTGCAGTTTTGGAAAGTTATCATTCTTCAATAATACAAAACTGTATTATTGTGAAGCGTTATCATTTAGTAATGGAGCACCTTGACCTAGAACCTATGAATAAGGGCAGTTTTTAGGTATTGTAACTATCACATTTTCACTATTATTTTTGCCAGTTTGCACAAATCATCAATAGTCATCTGGATGTCTGTGTGGATTATCTAGGTTCAGTCTAGAATGGCCAGGTGTTGAGAGTGTGAACAGCTAATCAGGACTTTATTGACCACACCACCTAGTGATGAGAGAGCAGGTAAGGGGTTTCCTGTGTAAACTGCCCTGTGACTTGGCAAGTCTCAGTGATCCCTACTTCGTGCAGCATCCTTCCTTGTTCCCTGTGCCACAGACATGCATGGAAGGAGTGTTCTGGATTTTAGGAGTTCTTACTTAATCTTTTCATCTGGTCTCTGGCTCAGTAAATAATCTCCATCTGGAAGCAGAGCTGAATTGGGAAAGGAAAGTGAAAAGTTTTTTTTTAATGAATTATCTGCTATTTCTTCTTCTAGTGACCGAGACTCAGGCAGTCTGACCCCAGAGCCCGTGCTCTTAACCACTCCGTTATGCTGTCTGCAAGTCCTTAAGGGTATGGCTTGGTTTTATGAGAATTCGATCTTATCTTTGCAACTCCGGAGCCAGCGCAGTGCCAGGCACATAATAGGAACTCCATAAATGAAAGGTGATAGTTATTTAATCAGATTAACGAACTCCCACTGATATTTAGCCAACTTATTCACTCTGACAAAAATGTCCCACAAATACGATGATATAATCTTTGCACATAGGTGGAAGTTGGTATGATTTATGAGATGTATTGGAGTGGGTGCCACAAATGGTATCAGTCAAAGGGCTGCCTACATTTGCTTAGTCTCAAAATATTCTCTTTTAGCAGATGGCCGGCAAGGAAGCAGGGTTTTAGATACATAGAGTCTTATGGGTGGGAGAGAGGTTAGACCAACCCTTTCTTTTATGAATGAACTGACTATTGGTAGGAGCTGTGGGGGAATCTTTTGGCATCTGTGTGACAGCTCAAAGTACTAAGGAGAAAGAAGGTTTGGCATGCTCGAAGGACAAATTGTCAGCTTTTAAATGTCCCATCTCTTGTCAGTCTTAAGGAGGTTTCTTCTCCTTGGGTTTCCTTAGCCTCTTACGGCAGTGCCAGCAGGTTAACGGTGGGGGCCAACAGTGACAGTGTAGATTTAGCAGTGCAGATGCTCTTGGCACCTGTTTATAAACAATTTGAGGAGTGGACAATAAACAACTCCTGCCTGAGCTTGTTTATTTTTCAGAAATATTTATAAGCAATCCAATGAATCAAACAGCTATCCTTCAACTACCACTATTGTGACTACTGATGGCTAGCATTTACTGAGTACTTACTACATGCCAAGTGTTGTTCTAAAGACTTATTTGCATTAATGTAATTAATTCCCACAACAATTTAATGATGTGGGCGCTATTAATATGCCCATTCTATAGATTAGGAAACCAAGGTTTGGAAACTTAAATTCTCAATGAAGAAGTTAAGAAATGTCAAATGGAGCAGTTTCAAATTAACAGGAAAATAAATCCCTTAATACTATCTGATGTACTGCACTAGTTAATCTATTTTAATTTCCTTATAAGGCTGGATCTTTAGGGTAAATATCCTAGGCTTTCTAAGCTGAAAAGGAATTTAGAAAGCAGTTAGCTCACAGCATCAGTTCATTGATTAAAAATTTTTTTTTTCCTCAACCAAGAACATTTTTTCATTGCTTGTAGTGAGAAGGGGAGAGAGAGAAACATCAATGAGAGAGAGAAGCATTGATCTTGTGCCTTCCAAACTTGCCTGGACCAGGGATTGGGGATCAAGGATTGAACCGAACCCACAACCTAGGTATGTGCTCTGACTGGAAATCGAACCCACAACCTTTCGGTTATGGGACGACGCTCCAACCAACTGAGCCACATCAGCCAGGGCAGTTCATTGATTTTGAATCTGAGACTCAGAGAGCTGAAGTGACTTTCCTGAGATCACACAGCTCTTTGAATATAGACTTTAAGCCCTGTTCCCTTTCTCCTATACCAGTCTCTATTTTCGTGCTGTTTTTCACTTTCAAAATATCATAAAAACATTTAGGTAGTCTTCTATCTCCCATCATTTTCTCTTCCACAGAAGAGAAAAAGATGTTTAAACACACACACACACACACACACACACACACACACACACACACACACACACCACCCTAGACCTGAAGTCCTTGTGAAGCAGTTATTGTTAGCACTGGCTGCATTAGAATTTATGGTGTAGGAGCTCAGTACCTTTGCTTGCTCCCATGAGCCTGGTGTCTGGCTGGCTGCACTTTGATAAAGGTAATAATAGGTGTTCTTAGCCTTTCATATTTCCCCCACTAAGGTATTTTTGGCTGTGGTTACTTCTTGAGCCCATGGAGACAACTTTGGCTGAATCACATAAAACGCTTTTTAATCATAATCAAGCACTTTTTAACTCCTTTTATAATAACTCCTTTTAAAAGTGTCCCAACTCTATCAACAGACAAGCATCAAATGGCGATAGGAAAGCTGAGGGTAGACATCATAATTAGACTGCTAAATTGAAAGAGCAGAGTAATTTAGCAATGATTGAACATTCAACAAAGAATTTTTCATCAGGCTTTATCCTAACTCTTTCAACAGAGGAGGGGGAATCTTCTGAGGACTGTTTGAAATGGCTTAACAGCAATTAAGCCCTTCATCATTCACAGATAGGAAGCAGAAGTGAGTCTAGTTGCCAAATATGGCACTGTGGGCATTGGAAGCCAGAGGTTGCAATGGAAACAAACCTGTTGAAAAGCAAATAAGATGAACACTGGGGAGTACAAAAGGAGGAAGGAAGATGACCATCACTGGGCCCTCTGAGCCTTGTGTTAAAATGAGAATTCTGTCCCCTTCTAAGAATAAGTCTTCCAGTATTCACTTCAGGAAGTCCCATTGCTTCAGCTGGGATGGCTAATATGAAAAACAAAGCAATCGTTTGTTGACATGTTATTCTAGCAGGTGCAGTTCCATTTTAAACAAGAAGCCGCTATTGTTTTCAGGAATCGTGTTGATGACTGTCTTAGAACATGAAGGGCTGGTTCTGCTCTCAGGACACTGGGGGGCTGTTTTTCACTTTTGCCTTTGGGTCCAGTAGTTCTCTCCCTCTGTACATTTATGACTAGCTCCCCCTAGAGGTATATGCATTTGTTTAAAAAGTGAGTTGGCTTTTATAAACAATGAAACAAATCTGATGTTCGTATTCTCAGAAATTCTTGGTCAGGAAGGGGCAGGAGCGGGCAGGCAGGGCTGTCCAGAGGTTTGTTTGGTAGTTACTAGATACTTGGGGTTGGAGGATACGCTTGTTTTATCCTCTTCGATTCTGGGGAAGGTTAAGCAGCGAGGGTGAGGGCTGTACTGGTTAAGTAACAAGTGAGAAGTGACTTTGGCATTAGGGGTTGGGATGACCTGCCTTTGCTAAAATCAGTAGATGCTTGATGCCCCATCTATGCCCTGGGTAAAGTGAGGGCAGGGAATATGAGGAGGGAAGAGTGAGAGCAAACCTTGGAGGGGCTTCTGTATTTTATGAGCATGCAGGAGAAAAGGACTAGGTGGGCCAAAGGCATCCAGGTCTCTCCTTCCTTTTGTGTAGTGGCGACATGCTGCCAGCCCAGCCTTATTTGTGAGATGTGGAACTGTGTGAAGTGCTGGGGTGATTTACTGGCAGCACGGAGCAGTAATCCCTCCCCTGGCTCTCTGCTGGGCCTTGGCACAGCGGCACTAAATATCCAGCCCGACTGGGGATGCGCCGCCCCTGGTGGACTCCTGAGCGAGGGCTGTGTTAGCCTTGCAATTTACTTTTTCTAAACCACGATAAATTCAGGCACAAATGGCAGCAAAATTAACTGTGAAAATGGCACCATATTTTGCAGGCTGGTAGCTCTTCTTGGTTCAGACTGGGTTTGGCTTTTATAGCTGATTCTCTTAACTAGAGAAAGAGTGGACCCTCCCCCCCACCCTACCCTTTCTTTTCTAATTTGATTGTTTAGATGAGAGATTACCAGTTTAACAAAATGCTGCTACTAGGTAGATGAAATGACTCTCTTTCCTTGAGGGGACAATGGCTTTTCAGTGAAATACTTGAGCCCACTATACATTTTGTGTTAGATTGCATTATCTTTTGTGAGAAATGCTCATTTATTTTTCATTACAATAGTTACCAAACAAATATTTGATTGATTTACGATGTGTGTCTCACATGCAGCAGGGAAGCAAAAGGTAAATTAATATTACTAAACCAGAATTATTCTGATGTTTTTAGGTCAGTTCCACTCTGGTGGGTGTTAAGTCATTGCAGGTTACTTGTTTGTTTGTTTGTTTGTAAATGACCAACTGCTGTTGGCTGTATTTTATCCTTTCTGTGGTTGTTAAAGTGAACTGGAGTAGTGTCTGGCTAAGGCTGACAGTTATGTAAAAAGCTAATGAGTAGTCACGAGATACAATCTATTCTCCTTGCCAGCTCAGTCTGTACTTCCTACCCACCTCATTCTCATTCACATTGGTTTCTGTCCAGGTGGCTGCCTAAATACTGTCAGTGATGCATGTCAGTGTGGTACTCAAGACCCTGCCACGCACTGAGGAGGTCTCCCCATTCCCACTTCAGTCTCCTTTTCTTGTCCCCCATCTCTCCCTATGTTCTCTGTTAAGGTCACCTGTAGTTCCCCAACTCATTGTCTTTGTCTACACTGCCGTCCCTGAGGAATGGATGCTTTGATATGAAGGGCAAGTGGGAGTAAATGAGATAATGGGAAGCGTGTGTGTGAGGTTCACACTGGTCTTGCCATCTACTGTATTTGTGGGCTTTCTTGTTTCCGTGTTGAGATTTCTTCATTTCTAAAATGGGATTAATAATCTGCCATAGGCCTCACATAAAGACTAAATGAGATGCTAGATATGAAATTGTTGTTTCATTTTTATAGCACTGAACAGGAAGGAAAGGGAGCTTTGGTGAGTGAAGAAGAGGAGCCCAGGGTCTGCCTAGGAGCCCTGGAGCGAGGTATACTTTGGAGGAGAGAGCTTGGAAAAAGCCTGGTGCAGTGGCCCTTAGAATTGAGGGCCAAGGCTATGGAAATGCAAATTCATGCACTTTAGATAGGAAAGGGGAGACAGTTTGAAAAAGTGACCTGGGTGCAGTCAAGGTTCAGCACTTCAGGGCTTGAAACCCTCTACATGATTCTAAATGGTCAGCCTAGACTTTGATGTCAGACGGGCTGTCCATCCTTAGGCTACAACAAAAATAAGTATGGCATCTACGCTCTTCATAGTCCTGCTCCTCCCACTGGCCACTGGATTCTGGCCAATGTGAGGGGGAGGACAGGTCTTGTCTTTACAGACCAAAGGTATTCAAAGAAGAGAAAAACATCACTGACACCACAGCTCAAGTTTATAAGCAACTTCAGCTTTTCTTGAACTCTATCTTTGGTTGTTGCTTCTAATATTTGGGGGTCAAGTTTATTAATCTCATTTGGTATGGCTCAAGAGAAGGCACCAGGTGTAGTTTTCAATCTGATGAGCCCACATTCTTGCTATTCAAAGTATAGTTCTTGAACTAGCAACACTGACATCACTTGGGAGCCTGTTGGAAAAGCAGAATCTTGGGCCCAGCCCACACCCCTACTGATCCACAGTCTGCCTGTTTAACAAGATATACAGATGATTTACATAAACACCGAAGCGAACTTTCTAAACCACGAACCTCACCAGAACACAAACCTCACCCTTGCTTATCCACATGCACAAACACATTTATACACTCTATATACTTATTTTTGCAAATAATTAATTTTCATCATAAGGACTATAAAGAATACAAAAATACATAGACAGTAAAAATTAACCATGGCCCCACCTCTATTAACATTTTTTTCTATTTGTTTCCGTCTTTCAATGGAAAAAGTCTGGACTTTTTTGTTGGTGGGGGGAACCCATTCCTCTACCAAGCCACTCCAACATCTTCAAAATCTATTTTGACTATTTGCTGCTAGTACTAGGGAAAGGGGTAGAAAAAAATAAAATGGAAACATAACCCCACTTTCTGTTGGATCACAGGCCGCTAAACCTTGTAAGAAATCGGAAAATAGAATTGATCATTAACTTCAAGCTATTCTACATTCATTGTAGTTCTTAAATTTCAACCAATGTGTGTGAGAAGCAGATTTGGTATTCCAGTTGAGCTCAGCGCTCTGTGCATCTGAGGTTCAACACACTTACTCTGTTTATACGAGGAAGCTGATGGGAAAACATCAGAGTTTTCCGTCGTCTTTGGGCAGTCTACCCGAAAAGATTAATTGGCCCAACTCTAAAGGATGGCTTTAGAGATGATTTTTTTTTTTTTTTTTTTGGCAGGAGTTGGATAGTGTTGGTTGGAACAGTGTTTTCTTGTGTGGAAACAGAATGCTTTGAACTTGAGAAGGGACTGATGTTGGTGGTGCTTTTCAGCTTCAAGGAATAAATTTCTTCCTGTAAGCCCCCTATCTCTTCTTCACAAAACTTGCTAATAATTTAATGCACCGAACTGGGATGACACTAAGCTTTTGCTGTTGCCTCCAAGCTCCTTTTGTACACTTTTCAAGGTTTAGAGTTTTCCTAGCGGTTGTCATCAAACAGACAGCATGCTTCGGGTGTCAGCCTCACGAGCAGGAGCCGGTCCTGTGGGAGAACCAGCAAGTGTGCCACCACACTGAGCTCTTGACTGACAGCCACTCCTTGCCTGCCCTCCTCCAGCTTCAAGGGCTAGCAGGCTGGGCCATGCTAGAAGGTTTGGAAAGGAGCCACCGACAGGAATCACTGAACAATTACTCTGTGAAACTTAAGATAACACTTTGTTTCACCACAGTGGGGTTGCTGGGTGATAGAAGGAAATTATCTGTTTATTTCTTGATGAACATTTATGTGAGAAAAATAAAATTGATGGTTTGTAGTCAAATAAATGCTTGTATTCACTTTAAAGAGAAATGTCTAACTCAGTACTTTTGTCAAATGAATGGAACCAGCTTTGGAGGGTTTGTTGTTTGAGTTGCAAAAACTAAAACTGAAAACCAAAAACCAAAAAACTAACCCCACTTAAGATGCTGATGGAATGCTTCCTGGCTACCAAATTAAGGTCCCTGACATTCTGGATCTCCAGAAACAATGGGATAATGGGGAGAATGGTAGGAAGTAGTCTGCCTCTATGGATGGCTGGCAGGTGTGTGTGTAAGGGGTGATTTTATGGATGTTTACTTATTTTCAACATATAGGAAAAGCTGAACAAGGCTTACTGAGTTCCTTACAAATTTCTCAATCACATTAATAAAGCAAAAACTTCACCACTAATATATAGGTACTCTCAGTAGTGCTTGTGATAAAAGTATTAATAGAAAAAACTTTTAATTCAGTTTCCAGAATAAAGGATCACATTCATGTATTTATTCATCCAGCCCATATTTACTGAGGGCCCTCTATGTGTAAGCATATATACATGGTTACATGTATCTTACATCTTGGCCCATCAGGCCCAAGATACATAAGCCCTCTATGTATGTTGGGCCTGATGGGAGATACTGTGATGGATAAGGAAAAGAGATCTTAACTTCATAGTTGGCTAAGGGAGGCATGAACAACTTTATCGTGGCTTGGGGGGGACATGAATACAAGATACACAGGGTGGGGCAAAGGGAGTTTTACAGTTGTGAGTATGTGAAACACGGAGTTTATTCTTGTATGCTTACTTATCAATTATTGTATCATTTTCTATGCGAACAACTGTAAAGCTCCTTTTGTCCCACCCTGTACTGAGAAGGTCAAGCCAATGTAACAACTATTCCTAACATATCTCTAGCCTGCCTTTCTTTTAAGTGTAGGGTCAGATATTTATGTGAGCCTATGTGTGTGTGTGTGTGTTTTTTTAAGATTTTATTTATTTATTTATTTTCAGAGAGAGGGGAAAGGAGGGAGAAAGAGGGGGAGAGAAACATCAGTTGGTTGCTTCTCACATGCCCCCAGCAGGGGCCTGGCCCGCAACCCTGGCATGTGCCCTGACAGGGAATTGAACTGGTGACTGTTCAGTTCACAGGCCAGCACTCAATCCACTGAGCCACACTAGCCAGGGCAAGCCTATGTGTTTCATAAATGTGTATATAGTGCTTGATACTTGTATAGTATTTACATTATAGGCCAGAAAATTTCTAAAAGCTTTAGAGATGTGAACTCATCTAATGTACAGTTATTAACCCTATATTTTAAAATTTAAATTTATTTATTTTTGATTTCAGAGAGAGAGGGAAGAGAAAGGGAGACGGAGACACACACACACACACACACACACACACACACACACTCACTGATTGGTTACCTCTTCCATGTACTCCCACCGAAATCAAACCTGATGGGACCAGGAATTGAACCCGTGATCCTTCAGTTTACGAGATGGTGCTCCAACCAACTAAGCCACACCAGCCAGGGCAAACCCTTCATTTTACAAATAGAAAGTGAGGCACAGAGAGGTTGAATGACTTGTCCAGCTCAGGGGAGGAAGAATATTTGGACTTAGCAGCTTACCTCTAGGGCCTTTCTAGGCAGTGCAACTCTTTCCAGAGAGGCTGCACGTATGAGCGTAAGCCAAGAGGAAGTGTGAAAAGCTCACTGCTTACGAGCTGGTAGGTTTGTTTCCATCATGATTACAAAATACATGCTTGTACTGTAGTTCTCAAGCATGATATGTTCTTGAACCACAGAAATCAAACTGCTATAAACATTTGAAAAGGAAGGGGAAAACATTATCCAAAGGAATCCAACATTTGTAATGTGAAGACCATCTTATAAAATAAGCACCAAGCCTTTTGTTTACCTATCTTGAAGTTTAGAGTTTCCCTTTTTAAATTTTGGGCATTTGTTTATATCATGTTTATTTGGAAATTAATCCAGTGGTGTTTAGGCACCAGGGTAGTTCCTAGCCTTGATTTTGGAGAAAATTCTACTTTTAGAAAAAAAGCAAACCATAAAGCTCTGTTTAAGTGAAGGATGGATATTGGGTGGGCATCCTCAGTAATCTCACGTTTTGTTAGGGGTATGGGAGAGGTACATTTTTATCCTTCAGTCATTCTGAATATTATGATCATCAGAAATTCCCATGCTTTAGTGTGTATACATGTGTGTTTGTGTGTGTGCTTGTGAGAGACCGAGAGACAGAGAGAGACAGAAGGGAAGGGAAGGAAAGAGAAAAGAAGCGAAAGTAAATAAGGAATCTTATGGGGGAATGAGGTGAATTAATGAATATATGAGCTCATCAGTTTTTATAAATGAAGAAAATCACAACTTCATTTTTTGTTTACTCCATTTGATCTAAAAAGGAAAATAAAACCACTTAAAAGGATATTTGAACAAAGGGCCAAGCTTGAGCTGAGTTCTAATTCCTTTCCATCAAGGACTCTATTTTATTCTTTGTATCCCCAGGCACAGAACAGGCACCCAGCAAGTGGATGCGGGATGAATAAAACTAGAGGCTTCTGCAGAAAGATGTCTAGAGTTTCAGAGAAGAGACCTTGTCACATCAGACAGCATTCACTGGCCAGATGCCATACCGTCAGGCTCACTGGCTTTGAAGCAGAGTGAGGCCTGCTCAGGAACCCAGCGGGAAGCCTTACATCTGTGACCTTGGTCCCGGTGGGCAGTGTCAGGAGATTACAGTGTCCTTGCTCCATGGCCAGAGATACAGGCCCAGATTACTAGGGGTCACATGTCCACATTCTTGTATGCAACAGGAGCATTAATTAGTGACAATTACCTATTGGAAAAAAGAAGTCGAGTGCTGAGTACTCCTTCCAAAAAAACTTAAAGACAGAAGGAAGCTTCTAACAATGGGTCAGGGGAGATGCATTTCCGCCCTGATGTTAAAAACAAGGTACTGTCTAATTGATGAGTAGTGGGAGCTTGCGGAGACGCTTTGATGAGCCATCTCCTGCTTCCTGATATTGTGACCCCCTTAGCAAACACTGACAAATAAAACCAGCATGCCTTCAATATAAATGAGGGCACACTATCTGAGGAGATGCTTCGTTCTCAGGATGTGGTTGAAATCCTGTTATGAGTAAGGTTTACATCCTTGCCACTGAAATAATATTTTTGTACTTGGAAATCAATGGTAAGAAAAAAATGGACAGGTCATCTCATATCTAAACAATTTAACTTTGATGTGATCTCGCTTGCTGGATTGGGTCCTGGGGAAAGTTAGAGAGCATGTTGTTTAGTCCATCTCTCTCCCCCTTTCTCTCTTCCCATGTAACTTCTCTCATCTTCTCTCCTCTTGGATAGCATTTTAACTATGCATTTAACTCAAACCAGTGTTGTGTCAGAATTTCTTTTGAGTCTTATAGCCTTTTTTTCCCTCCTGGTAATCCATTTGGGATTTGACTAACGGTGATGTAAAATAGAACCAAGAGAGACTTGGTCCAAGAGAAGGTGAGAGCATGTATTTTGTCAAGTTGCAAACTTGTGGAGAATTTGTGGGTTCCATGTTTCAAACAGAACTCAAATCTTTCGAGGCTCAAGTTCCATTTGCTGTTGGCAAAGCCTAATTTCCTTGTTCAAAAGAAAGTAAGCACATAAAAAGAGGCCCCCAGGCTTCTTGGACATCAAAGCTTGGGTGACATTCTTATAAAACAGCATTTTGATGATTTTTAGATCATAGGAACCAAGAGCATACAGATTAAAACAACCGTTATGTTAAAAAACCCAAGAGCATAGATGTTGGCAAAGTACATTGCACTTTGTATGTTTTTGGCAAAAGTGAGACATTTTAGTCTGTCTTCCTGCTCTTTCTCCAACTGAATTGTAATTATTATTTTTTTTGGTAAAATATCAGTTAGGTGAGATTTTATTCTAACTTCTCCAGGGTGTCTAGCAGACACCACCCCTAAAAGAGTAGTTATGATCCTTTTGAATGAGCAATTTCTTTGAAAATTATGTTCATATTTTGTTTAAGTGACTTTATGGGTTAATATACGCTGCTGTATAAGTACCAAATATTGGCCAATCTATCAGCTAAAAAATACATTGTTTTAAAAAGTCTTTCTAGGTTGATGGTTCTCAACCGAGGGCACTTTGGATCCCCAGGGGACAGAGTTTTGATGGTCATAATTCATATCTGGAGGGTGGGGTTGCTATTGGCATCTAGTGGGCTGAGGCCAGGGAAGCTGTTCAGTGTTCTAACACCCCCAGGACGGCACCCACATCCAATGAAGAATTACCTTGCTCAAAATTTTTATAGTGCTGAGGTGCAGAACCTAATTTTAGACCTCCGGAGAATCATACACAGTACTTACAGCTATTTACCTTTTCTGCCAACCGAGCTTGATTTTCTTGACTGGTTTCTGGGCACAGGTGACTGCACTGAGGGAGGGGTGAGGATAAGGACAGCAGGGAGAAAGGAGTGATATCTTCAAGGCTTAATGAAGCCTTTAGTTCTCGAGGTCCCAACATTTGTCCCATTATAACTAAGGAAAAGAAAATATTTTTGTAAAGGTAAATAATGATTCCGAGGCCCAGAGATTATTATCTGTTATGAGAATGTTCTTCAAGTCAGAAGGAAAGCAATGGAAACAGGATGTGTTAATGTATTCTGTTTGTCATTGTTTAAGTATGCTACTACGTGCAACCCAAACCTGAGGCTTATGAAACACTTCCGTTCTTCACAACTGCCTGGCTTGCTTGTTTCGCCCATCATGGAGATTGTTCGATCATTCACTCATCAGCAGACACTGATGTACCCTCAAAGAGGGCAGGAGTAGGGGAGAGATGTGTGACTGGAAGCTTTTAGGGGCTCCGCTGAGATCCACAGAACCCCACAGAGAGGTGAGCTGAGGGAGAAGGGCAAGGCTCCAGTCCCTGCCGCACTCCAGCCTGATGTGCAGGTTTCCTGGGGGAGAAGGTGGCCGTGGCCAGAGACTGTCACTCTTAGGGAATTTGCAGATGTTTGTAACTGCCAAGGAGGTAGTACCCTGACATATAGAATGAGACACTTTCGGGCACTGGGCTTCCCGAGTTTAGAGTCACATGAAGTATCTGTCCCAACCCACAACAACAGCACATCCACAAAAACAGATTCCTGGGCCTCCCAGAAGGCCACCGGCTCAGAATCTTTAGGGAGAGGGGGTGTTTATCCAGTGCCACGGGAGAGTCTTATCATCAAGCAAGTATGAGAAGCTCTCTCTTCCTGTAGGACCGGTAAAACCCTGAAACTCTCAGAGGAAACCGGAGTCCAGAGTTTCAGCATCCCGGACAGACTCATTCACTCATTCATTTGTCCAGCAAACATCTGTTGCAGAGGCCGGGGGTATTGTGAATAAGACCCGTAGCTCTCACAGAACTTATATTCAGGTTCATGAATAAAAACTGAAGAACTAACTGTGGAGTATTTACCTGAGAAGTCCCTTGTCTAATACAGATCAAAAAGGCAGAAAGATGCTTTGCATTGTGAAGAAATGTATGGAAGTATCCCCTCTCATGCATGTGCGCATAGCAGATACACTTCTGGTCTTCGGAAATGTCTATTCTAAATACCATTTGTGTGTGAGCTTGGGAAGTTGCTTAATGTTTCTCTGCTCAGTATCCCCATCTGCAAAATGAGGATAAGCATTTCATTGACCACACGGAGTTGTTGTGAGGAGTAAATTAATCAATACTGGAAAGTTCTTAGGCTGGTGCATGTCACAGAGTAAACATACCATAAGTATTATTTGTAATGATGATCCTCATTGTCATCATCATTACCATATTCCCTCCCTCTGTCCCCACAAAAATATCCCATGATTCCCAGTGCTACTAATGGAGGAAAAAAAATATTTGGCAACCCCAGCAGATTGAATTCCTTATTTACTCAACCATCCATTCACATGTATGAACCAAGAGCCTGCTAAATTCAGGACTTGGAATTAGGATGTGGGGAATATAAAAATAAGTTAACAGTGGAGCAGTGAAGCTCCGTTCACAAGCGCCTGTAGTTCAGGTAGAAAGTGATTAAAAGAGTAAAGGTAAAATGTTCCGAGGGTTCACAATAGAAAGTGATTTTGTCTAGATGGGGGCATGTGGGAAGAGAGGTAATTGGGATATCCTTTGGGGAAATGTAGTAACCAGCACATTCTGGGAAAATACAGCAGGGACCAAATAAATGTATTGAATTGGGTTAAATTTGATACATTCTCTATCCTCTGTCCAAGTAGCGCTGTAAAGGCACTATACAAACGCCACATTTTAGAGACGATTGGGCTCTCTAGGTCTTCATGGGCTGGCCTGGGAACCTAACAGCTGTCAGTAACACAATTTCTGCGGGAAAACATACTCTCGAATTCCAAACCACCAACACTCAAGTGATCTTTTGACTTGCTGCTTGTTTATAAGTGGGGGCTCGTCAGAATTCATTGTTGGTGTGAAAGGAAAATGAGTAGCTTTTCAAACTGCTCATTTACGTGGACTTGCACCTCCCCACGGACACATCTCCAATACGCCAAGACCTCTTGCGGAAGCTTTAATGCTGCTGCGCAGCTCTTGTTTTACTCCTTCCCCACCAATTTGCTTTTAGCTTATCTGGAATTTGGTGTATCATTTGAAAATTGGGCTATGTTTTCCCTGCTTAAATTGAAAAAAGAAATGATTAACTGAAATAACAGTGCACATTACTCAGGTTTAATTATGTTTGTAATACATCACCCAGTGATATGGGGCAACTTCTTGCCATTCACTTTCCATCATGTGTTTTTCGTAACATATGGTCCTCGTGAAATAGTTTTGATTCAGAGTCCCCAGTAGCATATGGCAAAAAAAAAAAAAAAAAAAAAGAGAGAGAGAGAGAGAGAGAAAGAAAGGAAGAAAGCAAAAGCCCCTCAAGTCAAATGCAAAGTAAAGGCCAGCCTCTGTGCCCCAGAGGAGCCTCCATCAACTGCGAGCCAGCAAGCCCGGAATCTGAATTGGTGTCAGGGTTTCACTCATCATGAAGATTTTACATTTGGTTTGGGACTTTGGAGCATGAGGTTCTGGATGTAAAAGTCAGAAGAGATATGGCTTTTGTAATGTCTGCAGAGATTCCTGTGTCGATAAGGTCAGCAGAAAGTTAATAGATTTTTATCTTCTCATCACACGAACTTAATATAGTGCAACTGTTTGGTGGGGGTGGGATGGTGGAATGGGATGGGAATCCCATCACGCTTCTCAGATTTTTCACAAAGGATGGTTTAGGTATTTAAGTGCATTTTTTTTTCTTGCTTAAGGTTAAAAAAAAAATCTATCACATTTAAATAATTAAACCTTTAAATAGAAACTTTATTTAAATGCTGTGCAACAACTCTGACTGACTAAAAACAATTAGAGTCAGAGCAGAACATGTTTTTTCCTTTGTGCTGGTTATTCAATTACATATGAGTGGGAAAAGCTTGCATTTATGGTACTTTAATAGAATATGAGCCAGTTCAACTTAAATGCCTTCAAGCGAATGTTCGGAGCCATAAGGCAGTTCCATTAGGACCGCTTCATTCTTCCACCAGACTCTTAATGAGTGCCGTGTGCCTGCCCCGAAGGCAAGGCCCTTCTGCCAGGCCCTGGCACATGCCTGGAAACTCCAATTGAGGGAAGGCGGTGTGTGTGTGTGTGTGTGTGTGTGTGTGTGTGAGCCTGCCACCAAGACCAGCTTTCAGTGGGAGTCTGGGGGTATGTGGTAGAAAAAACACCAGGCTGACTCCAGATGCCACCTTTGAAAATCCCTAGGCCATATTCCTTTTAAACCAACCTGCTGACTTAAGATCTGCTTTCACAGCCGCTTGGACCAGCTGCCCGAATTGGCTGTGAAAGTGGTTTCCGCAGCCTGGGGATGCTCACCATGGTCCACAGGAAAGCTGGGAGGCTGAAATGCGAGGCAAGTCCATGGAGGGACAGCATTGGGTCAGACTGACTAGCAGGCCTCAGCGATCAAACATGTCACACCTGTCTTGGCCACTGGTGCAGGTGTTCTAGGTCAGCTCTCGCTGTGGTTATCAATCGCTGACAGTTGACAGTTTAATTTTACACCACAAGTACCTCATTACTTGTGTAGGCACTTGAAGAACATGTGGGCACTGGATCGGATCAGTGATCAATGACAAAGGTTGCATGGGGTGCAAGTGGTAGCAGTGAAAGTGAAGGTCTCCATGCATGAGTTGGCAGTGGTAGGGATACATGACAAGGGGAGTTTAACTGACAAACAGTCTGTCAGGTTGAAAAGAATGGAGACTTGCCAGTGAGCTAGCTGCGGATTATAAAACATATCTCTTGATTTGAGGGACAAGAAGGGAGGAAAACCCTACCCCAAGCAGAGCTTCCCTTTCTTGAAAGTGCTTACACAAATTTAATGAATGCGCAGGACTGTAAATTTTTATGCTACAAGCATTTGTCTCATGATGAAGATCCATGCAGGTGTTTCGGGCCTTAAGAGTAGTAGGAGGCAATGATGCTGTTTTATAAAGATAGACACAAGGGAGGGCAAAAGTTATTTACAGTTGTAATACAAATAAATAAGACAATAATTAATAAATAATGCAAGAATAAACTCTGGGTTTTGTACACTCACAACTCAAAACTGGCTTGCCCACCTGTGTGTGTGTGTGTGTGTGTGTGTGTACATCACACCAACCCCACCCGGCCAGACTGTTGCTGTTTCAGATTGTCCCCCAGCACCTTGTTGCGGCTATTCAATAATAAGAAAGTTATTCCATATGAGCCCTTTTATTCTTATCAACACGATTCATGGTCGACACCACCAAAATAGATTGCCTTAAAGTGGTAGGAGAAGAAATCCTTTCTTTCAAGTGTCTTTTATAGTGGTATTTTAATAAATTCCTTGCAATTTTGCTCTCCCCTCAGCTTTTTATTTTTTAAAAAGGGGTTTCTGACATTCTTTTCCTTATAAAAATCTTTCTGTTGGTGTTGGTATTTTCTTAAAAGACGCTGGCTCTAACATAAAGGCCACATGGCATGAGTCTTATTTTTTATTATGTGCCTTGGCTGTTGGAATCAGATTAATTGGGTACATGGTACATGGTGTAGTAGAACGACGATGGGTTTCGAGGCAGATGGACTTGAGTTTGAATTCTGCCTCTGCAACTTCTTGCTGTGGCACATGGGCCAGTTATTGACAGCCTCAGGTGCATTGTTCATTAAAAAAAAAAAGGCTTTGTAATACAGGGTTAATGAAAAGGCTAAATAAGGTAAAATGACAGAGACTGCAAATTGCTTTTCTTAGTCTCTCCCTCTTCTCTCTCCTTTTAATAACCATTTAAACCATTTAACGACCGTTTGAACTTTGGCTAAGCATATGGCCATTTGGTCGTAGGTTACATCTCTAGCCCACCTGGGAGTTAGATATGGCTGTGCCATTGGAGTTCTGTCCAAGGCAGTGTGAGCAGAATTGTGTTTAAATTATCTGCAATTCAGAAAAAGGAGCTGCCTGTCCACCTTTTACTCTTTCCCCCCTCTGATGGGTGAGGAAGTAGATTGATGGTAGTGAGTTAGCTCTGACCATATAGAGAGAATAACACCCTAAGAAATGGCAGACGACAAGCTAAGAGGAAGCTGGAACCCTGAATGACCTGGCAGATCAGAGCTGCCTACCTGCCTGGAATTGCCTGCCTCATTCTGGATGGTTACATAAGAAACACACTTCTCTCTTGCTTAAGCCACTGTATTTTAGGGTCCCTTTGTAATAGCAGCTTAGCCTCTATGCTAACTAATACATCTAATGTGTGAAAAACACCAAACATGATAGGCTGGTACATAGTAACACGTCAACATATTTATTGTTTCAAACAATATATTGTTTCATTTCTAATCAAGATAGTTAATACTACATGTAATACATTAAATATTAACCAGAAGGCATCTGCTTACGGCTGGCTGGGGTAAATAACCTTTTTTTTTTTCCACCTCTAAACTGGTTCAACCAGTGAACTGTCACCTGTTTGGAAAATGTCTACCTTTTTAGGTTGCTCTGGTTTCTTTACAGAATCATCTCTCTTAACTCTGTGATAGTACACTTGAGATTTGGAGGAATGAATAAACTTCACTTTGCCTTTCAGCATCGACTGCCCCTTGACATTTATAAAACCTAATTTGCCATGGTTACTCACCACATGATACGTATGGCTTCTGCTTTAAAACAAATTGGGTAAACGTGAGGATGAGCGAACATTTCTAGGAAAAGAGCATGGAGTTCCAGAGCACCAATCAGGACGCTGATGATTTGGAGTCCCTGGGCCCCTCTGAGTAACCTAGAACAGTTCTTACTGGTCCTCCACCTTCACCTGATTGCACAGCATTCGTTTCACTCTCCTCCTCCTCTTCCTTTCTCATCACCACCCTGCCTCCTTCCTGTGGGGCCCCCTTCTATCCTGCTCACTCTTACTTTCAAACAAAGACCAGCATTCGCCAGCACCATCTAGTCTTAATGGTAGCACCCAGGGCTCACAAGTTTTCTCTGCTCCTCATTTCTGTGGTACAGACAAAATTTGGTTACTTCATCTTTCTTCTTCTAGAGTTGATGACTATTATCCCATGTCTTCAGAAAAAAGGATAAAAGCTAGCATGCGTTTGAGTATGGAAATATGTAATTGCCTTTTTTTCCTTTGTGTGGTTTCATTTTGGTTCCAATAAAGCTTAAGAGGCATGATAGCTGTTGCCAAATGGCTGAAAGTTTTTTGTTTTCTTTTTTAGAAGTGGAATTGAACTTATTCTGTCTGGTGCTTATAAGTACGTCTAGGCGCACTGGCCGGATGTAACATGGGAGGCATCTCCTACGTCAAATGTCATCATCTTCCCTTGAGCGGTTCCTGTGTGTCCAGCAATCTGAAAGCCAAGTTATCTTTTAGGCACTTCTGCAATTGGCTAAAGTTCCCACTCAGAGCTTCTGACTTTCATCCTCATCGTGATGCCTTTGGGAATTTATATGTGCTTCTCAATGGGTACCTATAATTAAAAGGCCAACATCTCTACTCTTGCCCTTCAGATAATATGAAGCAGAGGAGACACTAACTTCTTTCCACATTACAGATGACTCACACTGGTCATAGGGGTGTGTGAGGAAAAGGGAGAAGGGTGGTCCCCAAAGAGGACTGTTTCTGTAGTCTCAGTGTCTCGTAGCTTCATTTTCTGTCACCATGTGTAATTTTCAGATGCTGAGAGGTTTCTCTGTTACCATTTCAACTTCCTCTAGAGGGCACTTCATGGAGGGGTCCCCTGCAATCCCCTCCTGTGTCTCTTTAGATGTTGTAGGGTCCCTTCATGGGACAGCTCTGCCCATCAAGGAGCTTGTGTGTGGCGGCACTGAGAGGTCAGCCAGGACCCTGCCGTGTCCTTGGCTCTTTGTGTCCTCAGAGGTGTGCCCCTGCCTCCTCACTGCTCTTCCCTGCAAAGATCTGGTCCTCCAGTCCAGTTTTCCACCTGGCTGCCTCCCCAGGGCTCCGGGGCACAAATGCAAAGCAGTCTCAGCCAGACTTGTTTTTCCAGCCCATCATTAACAAGGTATGACCTTGGGCCAGTCACTTAACCTCTCTATGCCTCAGGTTTTTCATCTGTGAAATGAGAGGCATGAACTAAATTGCTGGTTTTCAAACTGTACTCCTCAGCATCCCCTCTGGGGAGCTGCAGTGTTTTCAAATGCATGTGTGTGTGAGAGAGAGACAGAGATATTGAGATTTTTCTTATCTCCCACATATGTAAGTCACTCAAAACTCAGTTAATTTAAGCCTTGTTGCAGGGAAGTTTTTCTCAGACTTACACACAACCCCCCATTAACACCTCTCTCCTTCCAGCTGCCTGCTGCCTCAACATCGTTCTCCTTTCTCTAAAGGAAATTTGCCAGGAGAAAAAAAAAGGCAATTGTACAAACTTCTTGAAGGTGGGATTATATTTAGAAGAAAGTGCAAATTTCATTTCATTTATTATTACCAGTGGGTTTTTCTTTTGAGGCCGATGACCAAATTGTGGATAAGATCAGAAACAGATGGAAAAGTTTGCCCCTGTCAATAACTAGGTGTTGTAGGGTGTTTTTGACCTTTAACCCACATGTGGAATATTGTCAATTAGATGTTGGAATTTGTGTGGTTTTAATCAGTATTATTTGTGTCTTTTGCATATTTGCAATTTAGAAAGTTCACGTGGCCTAACACATGACTGGGTCCGACTCTTCCTTTTGGGAGGGGGATCCTTTTCAAGTCTTCTGGTTTGGGCAGGATCCTGCAGATGAAAAGCTGTTCTGTGAATAGGGGAAGTTTTGTCAATTCACAGGCTCCGTGAGAACCCTTTTTCATTAGGGGCTTGGCACCCAGGTCAAGGTGTGGTGAGAATTTAGCGGCAGGCTGCCTCATATCCAGGTGTTTTTTCCTAGTCTGGTGCAGGACCATTGTTCTGGAGCTCAACGGTGCTGCACTGTCCAAAGCTGCCCTGCGAAAGGCCTGGTAACTTAGGCACAACAATCCATTCCTTGTGGGAACAAGGCATCCCTGGCTTCGGAGTCTCTGCTGCCTTCCCCTTTACAAACCCTCAAGGTGTTAGGGACTGCTGTGGAGAGTAGTTTTATATTTGGCAGAACCACCAGAAGTTTTTTTTTTGGTTTTGAAAGAAATGGTTTTAAGCCCCAACCTACTCATCAACTCAGTTCCCTGCAGAGCTTTGCCCTGGACTATTTTAAGCTGGGGGCTGGCACAGGGAACGGGCTTGTAAAACTCCAAGGTTGGTTTGAGTTTGAGGTTTGTGGCAACACCTAAGGGTAGGTGCCCTGCCACCTGGCTTTTAGCTCCATTCTCAGAGTCTTCCTGGCTTTCATGGTGCATGTAATTTTGACCACTAATAACTTTAGGAAAGTCTAATGCTGGAGCGATTATTGCACAAATCTCTAGATGTAGAAATGGAGTTTTTGAAGTTTGATTGCATATTCCTAACTGCAGCGCGAGGATCCTGAACCCCTGAATGAAAGTATTGCAAAAGAACACTTCAAAACAGAAATACTGCAGAGTGTTTCTCAGGCTGGCCTTTCCACTTGACTTTCCAAATGAAGAAAATAATTAGTCCTTTGACCCTATTTAAACATTTAGCCATTGTGTCTTGGAGCTCAGCCAAAAAAAATCACCTGAAATTTTGTTTATGATTTGTTCGCAAAAGTGGTCCTACTTTTAAAAGGAGAGCAGAAAGAACATTTTTAAGAATGTGTGAGCTCATTATGAACCCAATATGTTTTAAAAACATTCAACTTGTAAACTCCTGAAATGCGGTTTTAATGGAAACACCAGCAGAGTTTCCTGGAGTGGGTTTGAGTCTACTAACTTCTAAGCCTTTTACAGACCTGGTTCCTCTTGGAGGCAGAAAGTTACCATGGCCTCTGGGTAACTGGCGTTTCTTGTTTTTGGACATCCAAATGATACTTAGTACATTTTAGGGGTATGTGCTCATGTGAATTACTTGTAGAAATTATGCCTCCCTTCCTGCCTTCTATTAAGTATCTACACCCTTTTTTCATTCAAAAACTAGAGTTGAATAATTCTTGACTTTTTCTGCTGTTTTCACATGGTTTTTAATCTCTTGAGCAGCATTTGTAATTTCCTATGAGTTTGTTACATCTTGATTTTTTTATTTTAGTGTGAGTCAAGAGGCAATTGTGCAGAATATTATATATCTATAAGATAAATCTCAATGGGTATTGTCTTAATTATGACTGTTTATTGGCTAGTTTCTACATTTACAACACAGAGAAAATCATAATCATGCAGAGGCTGGGAAATTCCTGAATTTCTGTTTGGATGGTCGAGGGGTGATTAAATTATGGTCAACTGACTTATCATGTTGTGCAGTTAAGTGTATTTGATTCTTTTGGTAAACTGTTAATTTCTGTGTAAAGTAGCACCTGACCAACTAAGTCATTTCCAATGAAAGAATTGATTGTTCATATCACGAAACATTTTCATGAGGCTTCTATTGGGAGACGGTCTATTCCTGTTTAAAAGTTAAACATATGCTAAACTCATTTTTATGTATTTTCTCATCAGTAGATTCCATAGGACACACTGTAATTTTGACTTACCTGAGTCCATTGCAGCTCACTTGCGTTTCAGTTGGGTAAAATTTTATTGAAGGTGTGAGGACCAGGCTTACCAGTTTTTTCAATGCCCTGAATGATGGAAGTAGAGTCTGAATTAATATGTTTGTATCCATCAGGCCAAATGCAAGAATTTGATGTTGTTGGTTTCTAAAGTTACATACGTCATATCACAACTGACATTATTATGTAGTCAGTCACATATCACTTTCATTAAGTCCTGGGCTAGTTGTGATGTTTCCAAAGTTCCTCTCTTCTCTTTCTGTTGGCCTTCACTGTCTTGATGCCTGTTCTCATACTCCCTTCCCCATCTGGCTCATTTGGATCTATTTTTCTCTCCTGTTTTCTTAAGACCCTTGTGTTTGCTAGCTAACCTGATCCATTAACTGAGGATACTATTAACATCAATAGATAATACTTAAGAATTTATTATGCACCAGCCACCACGTGAATTGTTTTCCCTACTTTAATTTGATGAAGAACATCATTACCTCCCTTCGTGGGTGAAGAATCTGCAGCCCGGTCCTGTGGCTACGTCCAGGTGGAGGTGGAATTCGTAACCATGCCCTGTCTCTGGACTAGGCCATGTCGACAGGGCTCTAGGAAGATAATTCTATCCCTTACCACCACCCCACTGACCCCCTAGTTTTCTTTTGCTTCCCATATGAAATGCAACTTTTTCATTTGTTTTACTGGCAGATGAATTTTTTTGGAGAAAATTTTGGACAGTTTTGTAGCTTGCTGTTTATTTCCTATGATGGGAATTGCAGCTGAAAAGATGCCATTTCAGATAAAATTACAGGTAATGCTAATTTAAAATTAGCATCTAATTTTAAAGTTTACTCAAGGATGTTGTTTGTTCATTGGATACTTTTAAACACTTAAGTTATTTTCAGATTGGTAGCCGGGCAATTAGACCTGGGGAAGGAGGAAAATAAGCTCTTTGTCCTCTTACCAAGGACCTTTTAATGTGTCTGTCCTACTGAAACCAACCAGGCAACCATATTTTGAAGTTCCGGAAAGGTTAACACTGGTTGTTTTTCTCTTATTTATGGTTTCCTGCAAGGGCAAGAACTTGGGCAACTCTGGCTAGAGTTGGAAACACCAATTATCTGATGAGTTTGTTTGATTTCCAGCCCAAGTTTTTGTAGATATGCTGGATTTGGAGATAATAGTGGGCCACTATCCATGTTTAGTGGGTGTTTCTCTACTTAAAATTTCTAGCCTTTCTCTGTATGTCTCCAGGCTTTCTTTAATAGTGACAGGCTCCTATTTCATCATTCAGGGATTGGAACTACAGGGTGTTAAGGCCATGTGTGTAGACACAGCCTTGGAGCTGTTTTGCCAACTTCACCCAGAACTCAGAATCAGAGCCCCTGCCAACTGGAGGGACCACGGTGTGTGTGCGGGTCACTTAGAGTGGTTGAATGTCTGGGGACTACCGATGCAATTTGAAATCGCAGCCTGTGTATTTGCTTATATTTTTTTGAAAGAAAGAGCCCAACATGATTCTTCAAAGACGTCTGGCCTGTGCCCCCACGGATATTGCCTGAATATGGTGGTCGTGCGTTTAGTAGTACATCATTGTCTTTTCTGCTGGCCACGTGATTCCAAGTTCTCTGCGGGTCCTGTGCACAAGGCTAGGCCTGTCTTTGCTGGTTTTCCTGAGCAGCGCTCCTTCACCTCCCTGGAGTTGTTGCACAAAGACCCTTTTGTCAGGCAATATTGGACTCTCCTCAAACTCTAAGCACTTTCAGGAAAAGACTTGGAAGTCTATCTTCTCAGTTTCCACACCTCTTTGCCCTGTGTGCTGTCATTTAGTGTGACTGCTGGTTTAGCTCCCACCCTGCTCCTTATCCCGTTCATTAGTGGATTGGATTATTATTGTGTCTGTCCTTCTAAACCTATGTTGAACATCTCCTAACATGTCCCTTGTCTTTTATTTTACTTAATCTTACACTTTGATAAGGCTGAGATTTTGGGGGATGTGACTTTTTCATGTCAGGCTGAAGTTCAGTGAGATATTTATCTTTCCTTTACCCTAGCTCGGAAACATCCCTGCCCCTTCACCCCTCCCGCAAACACAAAACTTTCATTTTTTTTCAGGAAACATTTTCTTTTTAAACTAGTGTAATTTGATATACTCTTACTTGAATAAGAAAAAAATGCTAATGTGTTTGACTAGTCCAATTTACAGTCATGAAATACAGTCCCTGAAGAAGATACATTTCATTAAACTACGGTATTTGTGACTATAAGAAATTTATATTGCAAAGTTGATATTTACTATAAGCATATATTGTACTCATTTACATTTGTTGCTAGGTGGGAACACTAATTCATTTAATTCTAGAGTCATTTTTATTTATTTTTTTAGGTTTAATTTTCTGTCAATTGACATATTAATTGTTTGTGCTATAGGGTAATCTACAGTCACCCATTTAGTTCTCTATGCATTTGGGCATAAGGAATATCACAGTGTAATCACATGTAAGTGAAACAGATTTCCTTTCTACACCTTTTGAAGATACTTTACTCATTATGAATTCTTCTGAAAACAGTTTTCAAGGGAGAGATGCAAATTATATAGTGGTCTATGTGGAGGAGGAATTAAACAAGGATTTCTATTAATAATGTACTCTCAGCCCTGAGAGATACTACGTTCGTGGGATCAGGGGCTATCCATCACTGCCTGGGCTGCGTGGTCTCTCCTCCTCCCTTTCTGTGTTCTGTGCATGTGCTCATCAGGATGCCCTGGGATGATAAGCTCTTGGCACATCAGTTTGCACTGAAGTGTTTTCTTTTTTCCCAAGGCCAGTGACAGTGTTTCTGAAGGCTAAACTTGCTCAGCTTTCAGAAGTATAATGTTTCTGAGTTACATGCAACATTTTAATAAATTAAAGTAATCACACCATCTGAGAAAATGGAGAAATTGTCAAAAATGTTTGCCATCCAATTACTGAGTTTAGGATGGCTGGAATACTCTAAAGAACATAATTACTTTCAATTAACTAGTTCATCAGTTATCTTGTATTGTTTTTCAAAACAAACAGAAAAATAGAAACAAAGTGTTATTGTTATTAGCGAGTTAGTGTCTGATTAAAATGACTATATGAAGAAAATAGACCTATTTTTAAATTTGGATTTGAAGATTTTTCTTTGATGTGCCAACAGTTATTTAAAATAATGTCTCCTTTTAAAAACATCCCCTCTTTGCTTTTGGTATTTGTGTTTCATACTGAAGAATGGAGTCCCCATAGTATACGTATCCTATGGCCAAGTAACTGCATTTATATTGTTATAAATTTTTGAGGTTGGAATCTCAAGTTTTTAAATTAAATAACTACAGTTAACTGTATTAAGTGTAAGGTTGAATTTGATCAAAAATAAGAAAAGCATTTATGACAACCCCTGTAAATGTTTAAATACTTTAGTTGTGTTTGTGAGCATTAAATTGTATTATAAGGAGCCAATGTTGAGTATACTGGCTCCTCTGGGACACATTTGACTTTTGGGAGATAAAAAAATCTTGCATTAATGAAAATCTGTGAGTTTTTGATTTAGCAGACAATGTTTCCAGTATTATGTGAAACTGTTTTAAAGTGTATATGTGTATAATTACTTGTAGAAACTGTTTAACTTTAATGGGGCATTTCTCGATCACATAATAGGAAAACTAACGGCTTTAATTAAGATTTATGAAGCATAGAGGTAATATATTCTGCTAAATTAGGTAGCCGTTGGTGGGTAGTGTGCTTTTAGAGATGAATTTTCTACACATACTTTACTTCCTTGTGCATTTTTTAAAAAGAAATGTAACTGGTAACATTGGAACCTCTTCATCCATTAGCAGAAAAAAACCCCTAAGCTTTGTTTTCTTTTTAAACTTTTAATTAATGGTAATAATTTAATGATGGGCAGATACGATTAAACATTTCTTTAGTTATTGATTTCAATGGTACCCTATGAGCTTATCTTGAGGGAAAGAAAGAAAATTCACCATTTCATTCACACAATTGGTTAATTTGAAAGCCAGTGCTTAGTAAATGGTTGTAGGAGTAAATCAACCAATTCATTTAAAATAATAAACAATTTTGGCTAAATTAAACTATTCCTCCCGCTGGCCCCATTTCCTTCCCATTAACTTTAGAATATAGCTACAACTTTTAAAGCTAGTTTTGTTTTACACTTACTTGTGTGCCCCACTGGGCCTGCTGTATTGCCTTGTTCTTTAATATGGTGGTATGATTATCAATCGATATTCAAAGAGTATCAACTTTGACACTCAGGATAAGCTTTACTGTAAAAGTCAACTGCGTAAGATACCTGCGGCTGGAATGGTGGCTGCAAATGGGCCTGGGTCTCCCTTGCTCAGCCCACAATTCACCTCTTCCTGTTTCCTCAAGGAGGAGGAGCAGGCTTGAGAAGGGCTGACAGAGGGTCTTTTGCTGCCAATGTTCCTTTGGGCTGTGGTTCCCAACCTTTTAGCCTGCATCAGAATCGCCTGGAAGGCTTGTTCAACCAGAGTGTAGGGGGCCCCCCACCCTCAGTTTCTGGTTCTGTAGGTCTGGGGCGGGGGCCTAAGGGTTTGCATTTTAAATGAGTTCCAGGTACCGCTGATACTGCTGGTCCAGGGACTCCACTGGGGATGAGAAGTGGAAGTTTAAGAGGAAAAAAAAAAAAAAGGGAGAAGAGTGGGTGAGGAGGAAGGAGGAGGAAAATGGAGGAAGGGGGAGGGGGACGTTACAGCTCTATGTGGACAGAGATTTGGGACTAGGCCATCTCCAGAAATCCACGCATGATTCTTTTTTTCTTCAATTTGGGCCAGCCACTTTTTAAGAGAACAGTATTTATTTAGTGGAGGGTCTTGAGGTACTTAGGTTAGAAGTATTTTTTTGAATACAGGTAAGTAAAGAAAGTTGGATTCCTTGGTTAAACCCGATGATCAATGACTGACTTCCAAACTTCTCTTATTGGCAGCACCTCGGGGATGAGAGTCTCAGGCCCAGCGCTGTGGTTCTCAAACTGTGCTGTGCAGGAGATCAACGGGGAGCCCAGGGGAAATGCAGATCCCTGGGCCCAGCCCAGGGATTCAGAGCTCGGAGGGGACGCGGAGGAGTCTCAATTTTTCGCAGTAACACTGGAGGAGATTTGCCTGCAGATAGGTCTTGGACTGCGTGAGGTGTGCCAGTATGTAGACAGCCTGTATTTGGCAGAGTGTGTCTGCCTTGGGGACCCCAAAGGATGGTCTCCCGGGGGATTTTTGCCTAAGGCCTTCTGGGCCAGCTGCAACCTCTTTCTCCCCGGTGGGAATCATTGTGCTGTTTTCCTGTGGAATTTTCGATAATGGGTAGTAGTTGCCTTCTTAAACCTTATATTCTGTTTCTACCGAGTACAGCCTTGAAAAGATTACCATCTCTAAGCTTATTTTTTCTCCATCTACAGTGTATAGGGTGAGGCTAGAACATTTCTGCGCCTTTCTCCCCCAGCTTTAACACTCTGTTGGTCATTTGACAAACAGTGACAAGTAAATGAATGCATATATTCCACAGTTTATACATACATGTCACATTTTACATATTAACACACATACCATGTTTTAACTGTACATATTCAGGGTCCAGCACAAATAAGCCCGCCCCTTTTTTATTACAAAGTCTTTTACTACAAAACCATAAGCATGTAATTCTGTAACATAACACTATCACACTCAGGTACCTCAGATGACATTTTAGGTGAAATGTTCAAATTAAGACTATAAATTATTACACTCATATTATTACTCTATTAACCACACTCAAGCAGGCCATTCTTCTGCCTGACCCTGTTATCTCATTTTATATATATATATATATCTATATATCTATTTTTTCATTTCCTGTATTGTTCTTTAATCTGGAACAAGTTTGTTATCTCTATTTAAAAATTTTTTTTTAGCGATTTCTTTATTTTCTTTTCTTTTTAATTTTATTGTAAGTGTTGTTCTTGTACAGTTTTCTGTCTTTTGCTCCCATCCCAGCCCACCACCCCAACCCTCCCCACCTCTCTCCCCTTTCCACCCCCCTAGTTTTTGTCCATGTGTCCTTTATACTTGTTCCTGTATATATATCATGTATACACATTATCTATGTCCATCTGTCTATCTTCTATCTATCATCTATCTATCTATCTATCTATCTATCTATCATATATCTACCATTCTATCTTATGCATCTATCTATAATGAGAGAGAGAGAGAGAGGGAGAGAGAGAGAGAGAGAGGGAGAGAGAATTGGGAACAAAAGTGGGTAATACTTTACCCCTGCCCTCCAGACAGAAGCCTTCATTTTCACCCGTAGGTGATGCTGATTCTGACATAATAAGGTGTGAGGGGTGCTCTAATGGCATCATCTCAGAAAGCTGTTGGAGCAAACACGGAAGGAATTAAATGGTGGAGGTAATGTGGAGGATAGGGAAATGACCCACGTAAGAGTGTTAGTCAATAGACCCAACAAATTCCATGCTTAGGAACAGTATGGGATAATTTAAAAATTATAGTGGACTTTCCAAATAGTAGGTTTCTTGCATTAGTGTACATGTAATTGTGAGAAATGTAGGCAGCTCTTTGGTTTTAAGTCCCTGTTTGAGATGGAGGACATGCTGAGGAATTTCTAAGACACGAATTTCTAATCCAGATGAAAAGATAAGAATATCATAAATGAAGCAAATAGAAAGATTTAACTTCTTAGTTCTGTGGGGCTAAGTGGTGAGAACCCCAGAATTTCAGGGCAGAAAGAAGCTTGTGTGCTTCGATTAGGTTACCTGGTGAGGACTGGACCCAGATTGGGCACTGAGGAGGGACTTGGGGGAACTAAAGAGACAAAGGAGATGGGCACCCCGAGGTGGGGGGGAAGGAGAGGCTGTGAGGAGAGGTTGAACATAACAGCTGGGCAGGGGGAGGTTGAGGGTTTTGTGAAAGTACGGGAAGATAGGGGTTGGCCAAGTAGGCTGCAGTTGGCTGATGGAATGTGAAAGCCAGACACGAAGAGACCTTCTGGATTTGAACCAGCCACATCCATCGTTAGGAGCCATGGACAGCACCGTACCTACCTATGCCTGGGTTTTTGCAGGTGAGCCAGCACGTTTCTGTGAACAGCAAATGCCCTGAAATTCCTTATCTCTTGTTTTGTTTGGGTTTCTAGTGGTGTGTTTGGGAGTTACTTGGTTTTGTTTCTGGCTGAGTGACTCTGGAGTTTGCACAGTGAAGGATGAGAAAGAATGGTTGAAAAGACTGGTTGAAAAGTAACTGCCAGCCGATGGCAGAACAAAGGGGTTTGAGGCAGAGTCCTTTGCTTCTGTTTTCCTTCTGGACATGTCAACGGCCTCATCACCTTAGCTGCTTGGTTTCTAGAAAATGAAGGTGAAATGGGCTGAAGCAGGAAAAACAACAGCATTGGTTTTCAAAAGTATTTGTTATGGAAAATTATTTTCTATACTGTTGATGTGGGTCATCTGCTAGAATAGAGCAAGTCCTTGTTTTCAGTGGAATTTTCCTTTTAGGAAAGAATTTTTATCCACTTGTTGCTGAAGAGCCTGTTATTTGACCCGTGGTTTTGAATCTTTGTAATGAGGAACCCTACAGATTAGAACAGGTTCCTCTTTTACCTTACTTGTTTTTAGTATGAGATCACCTTCTCAAACCCACACATTGTTGTATTGGCTCATTCGAGTGAAATAGGCAGTTACCATGGGTTAATGGCTGAGTGTCATATTAGTGTGATGTAGCAGAAAGTGTGTGGGGTTTGGACTTAGTCAAATGAGGCCATTTGCTGTTCTGTCTTATAAATATGTAGGCATATTTACAAAACAGAGTAGGAAACTCAAAGGGAAATAAACCTTCAACAGCATTTGCAAAGAGGTGCTCCTGACTTTCTCTGTCTGCTTTGTGCACCAGACTCTTGACTGTGTGATCATTCTGGGGATTTCTCAGCCCACAGTCTGCAAAATACCTGCAGGACATTACTTTTGGTTTTGTGAATGAGTCAGAGAATGACTAAACCCACATTATAAATTGGAGTAATATAAAGTTTACTACACGGTTAATTTAAGCATAACTACATGTAACAAAGCAATAAATGATGTACAAAGTAATTCTTTTATTTATTTCTAGTTCTTTTCCACTAATAAGTGAGAGGACAGAGAGGATGCCCAGTCCCAGAGGGTCTGGAATTTTCTAATGTTAATGAGGTAGTGTCCCCTGCCAGTCTGGTCTTCTGTTATTTCATAAAAGGAAGTTGGCATCTTTGTATCAGACCACTTGTTAGCACAAAACTCCCCATCTGTGCTTAGGTATTTGCTCAATTTCACTTTGATTAAGGAATCTTTAGCAACTGTAAACCAGACCATGTTCTCTAATAAGTTCGGATACCAGTTGTTATTGTCCTGGCTTATATGCTGCTGTGGGGTCGCAGGGATGTTTTGCATCTTTAGTAGAAATAGTACCTCCCAGATTAGTATCTGAGCTAAAAACAGAGTCCATATTGGGCAGAGACATGAGCACCTTGTCACTTACTGGTTAAATGCTATCAAATTTTCTTTGTAGATGCAACAGCTCAGTGATTTTCATGTACAATTACTTCGTATCCACTGTCAAAATGGTTGTGCATGGCCCTTTAAAACCTCAGGTTTTCCTGATGTAATAGGGTATAGTAAGAACCAGCTGTTCATTTGTTGAGAAGATTCCATGAACTAATCCTTGTAAAAGTACTTACCATGGTGCCCAACTTGCAGGAGATTGAAAAAATAATGCTTCCCTCATGTTTGTATGATGAGCCTGAATCTCAGAGAAAAAGATCTTTGCTAATTTATTCTTATTCTCCATTTCTTATCTTCTTAACAAAACGGTTTTGAAAACCATGCTGGGAAGAACATTCTACACTAGTGGGAGCAGATTTTGTCAGGTATGCTCACTTGTTAGCAAGGACACCAAAGCTCATCTTCACGGAGAGCAAAGGACCCTAAGTATCTGTGGCTGTTGTTATTAAGCCTATTTTAGCTTTTTTAAAAAAATAGTTTATTTTTTATTGTATTTTTTCCATTACCTTTTATCTCCCCTACATCCTCTTCCACCTCCACCCATCCCCCTCCCCTCTGCAATCACCACACTGTTGAGCCCTTCCCTAAATTCTTTTTCTTTTCCTATTTCAGCTTCTTTATTCAACTTGGTATTTACCCTACTGTGTAGAACAAACAAGCTTCCCCAACTTTCATACTTATTTATCAGACCGGTAGATTTTTCTCTGAAATGTGGCTGGTTGGAAAGATAAACTGGTAAAAACTTGTTTTCTTAGGCTTTTTTTTGCACTTGTTTGTATAAATACAAAACAAAATAAAACAAAACAAAAACAAACTCTACCTGGCTTTGTTCTTAATCTGTTGTTTACCTGCTTGAGGTGCAGGCACAGCACAAACTGGAAAATGGGGGATGCTGAGAAGGGGTAGTGGTGACCATGAGGTGAACAGGAAATGCCCCAATTTTAAACAAGCAGGGGCTTGTGAGTAGGTTAAACTGGTGTCTTTGGGAAGAAAACGATTGCAGTGATTTCAAGGGCAGTCATGGGAAACAACCTTAGAAACATTCATTTTTTTTTTTTTTTTAGAAATTACATGTTAACAGGTATGCTAAAGGTTGGTCAATTAATAGGTAGATAAACTATAGACAGAGAGACAGGGTTCTTTTTGTAGGTGATCAGAGTTGCAGCACAGTGGTGGTGAAGGTGGAAAATATCTTGGCTTGACTTGTCTGAGACAGGCCAGGTTAAACTCAGAGCTTACTATGTGGACTGGCTATTTGGCAAGAGAGGAAGAGTGGAGAAAGTGGGGGACTTGTGCTGTATTACGTGGCCTAAGATAGAATCATAAAACGCTAGCACTGTGGGACCCCTAGAAAATGTTTTTTTCTATCTACCTCATTTTGTGAATGAGGAAACAGAGGCCCCAATGGTGGCATGGATTTCCCGTGACCAGTAGTGACTGGTAAAGCCAAGAGAAGCATCTAATCCAGCCTGGTGCCTTCTTGATTGTTGGAATATGGGATGGTTGAATTTGGCCTGTTCGCAATTGATGAGGTTTTTGGTGACTTCTTATAGATAAGAACGGAGGTGCCAATTATCTAGCTCTCGTGCAGGAAGAAATGCACATGTCTCTGTAGGCTAATAGCCTGGGGCTTTCTCTGCTATCTGAATTTAAAATTGAGTAAAAGAGAAACTAGTCAACAAGTTAATAATATGGCTTTTATTTCCTCACCCAAACTTGGAGATTTGGGAGGAAAAACAAGGAGCATCATTTGCATTGGCAGTTTTCGAATGTTATCACACAGCTATCTGAGTAGAGTTTATATTCTGCATTTTCATGGTTGAGAGCACGACATAGGGGAGACCTAAAAATCTTGGTATGGAACACTCATAGTTTTTTGCCCTCTAATTGGGCATTGTGGTTCTTGAAGAAAAGAAAAAAAAAAACTTATGCATTTAATTTACCTAAAATATGCTAAGATTTACTTTTCTGTTGGAGATATACTATATTTTTTCTGTTCTGAGAGTCCAATGTTTTAAAATAAAAAAATTCAACTCATATATAAATATCAAAGAATACCTTCTTTGACTCAATCCATGCTTGCCAATGTGCCCTTTTATGAGATAGGGTCATTTGTCATGTGGGAGAGCAGATTAATTAACTGTGGAAAAGGTACCTAATATGGAAACTGTGAGTTCTAAAATGTTTCCACATAAAATACAGGAAAAGAAGTATAGATGAGCATAGAAATCAGTGCGACTTTTTTCTTCTTCAGAGGGCTTAAAAAAAAATCTCTCCATCGCAGAAATCAAACAGCCTATTATACATACAGTCTTCCCATATGTCTGACACAGGAAGGAGCGAAGAATGTGCTTCATTACCACATAAATTGTGTGGTTTTGAAAGTCAGTTCTCTTCACCCCTGAACTCTGGCGAACATGTCACTCATGTGCCTAACAAGATGGCAGAACTTTTAATGGAAGGAATCAGGGCAGGGGAGAGCCGTATACTTTTGTAGCTCATGAAATACTCGAAACAAAATACCCCCCCCCCAAATCCCTATGGAAAAATGAAAAAAAGAACATTCTGCAAGGAATTACCACAGAAAGGTATTTAAGCCATTAAAACCTTGGGCAAGTCATCACCTATGAGCCAGCAAGCCACTCTGTTTTGATGTTATTCTTTACTCTGCTGTTTGACAAAATGTGGAAAACTGCAAAATTATGCAGAAGATACAGCAACTTCTTCAAACATGAAAGGTATTCTACATATCCAGGTGTCTTCTGTAATTTTATTTTGCTGAATACAAATAATAAAAGTTCTTTGCTATTCATCATTTTCTTCTGGTTTCAGCAACTGCAATATGGTCAAGAGAGCAAGAATTTAAATTGAGATGACAATTAGATTAACAAATTAGTTTGAAACTGCATGGAACTTACCCTTATCCCTGGCTATGTTTGGAGCTGAACCTTAAGGCCAGCGTTTAATTTTGGCAAAAGGGATTAATTTAAATGTAATATTTTTTTTCCTGGTAGGTAAATAATAGAACTTCACAAACAAGTGAAAAGGTGCATTTTTCAAAGATAATAGTAGTTGGAGATGGCAATGGAAAGCCTTTGTTCTGGGAAGTATTAGGCTGCATTATCGTGTAGGTCATTGCAACCTTGGAGTGGCATTAGAAGCTCTGTCTGTTGTCCTTACACTTTCCTCCTCAATATTTTGTAGACTCTAGAGTTAGATCTTTGTGTGATGCCAGTACAGAATATTAAAAAGGAAAAAAAAGGGGTTCAACATATATTTGGATCTCCTCCCCTTTTCCTTTTTTTCCCTATACGAAGTGTCAAATAACTGGTTTGACTGATTTTCCCAAAATTCATTGCACTGACTAGTTGCTTGAAATGGCCAGTTCAACAGGTGATTGTGTGTGCATGCATGTGTGTTTGGTTTACATGTGGCAATGAGCCACAAGTCCTTTGGAAGAATCCATGCTATATATATATAACTGTGTCAAAAAAACTCCAATATTTCTATTTTCTTAGTATTACTGTTTTAGGTAAGAGAATGATTATCAGAAAGAGTTGGGCAATTCCATTTTTTTTTGAGTAAGCATTGCTGAATCAAAACACAGGATGGTTATTTCTCTATTTTAGGAAATAATTGGGCAGTTGAAGCATTGTGAAGTTCTGGCAAAAAAAATAGATGCTCAATAAATATTTGTCTCAGGCTGTGGAATGCTGATTTCACCTTTTATTAACTGTGAGACTGTGGGCAATTTTCTAATGTCTGTTTGTCACAGTTTCTGTATCAATAAACTGTGGGGGAGGTTTGCCCACAGAACCCCCCATCTGCCACGGATGAAAATAAGTCTACCAAGACATGATCTACTTGGGGAGGAAAGGTAGCCGATCTCTCAGAGGAGAAGGACCTGTTCCTCAGTGGGCTTTTATTGGGTTCAATTTGCATAGGAATATAGGTAAAGCTCATCAATCATTGTCAGGCAGTAAGGAGCAAATAATAAGTAACATTCAAGGAACTATGAGAGCTTATTATGAGTCAGGATCAGTTAGCTAAAGGGCTACAAAACTTTGGGGAACAAACTCCTTTCATGCTTGCACCCCCATCAGAAAATTAAGAGCATTCTTTGCAAAGCACAGGATTTTATGCATTCACAGGACTGTATGCATTCTTTCTTAGGCCTGATCACCCCCGGGGAACTGCCCGTTACTGCCCAGGGCTGTACCGCCCTCTGGCATTGTTTCAGGTTTAAGTCAGGCAGGGGAAGTAAGGCAGCCAAGAGATTAGGAGACTTCTTACAGACAGAATGAAGACTCAGGCTATGTCAAAGCTGAGGAGTGAGAGTCCATCACCCGCTTTTTATATAGCCCCCAAGTCCTTCCCTGAGGGCCCCTTTGTGACCATGCCTGTCTTAGGTTGTCCCTCCCTTGAGGAATCTTACCCATCATTGGCTAACCAGTCATCCCCTCATGGCCAAGCAGGGTGAAGTGAAAGGGGGCAGAGGTGGCACCCCTGCCAGGGAGATAAGCTTTGTCTCCTTAGTGCCTTAGGGTCCTAAGTTCTCTCACTCAGCCTTAGCCAAGGGGATTACAGCTTCTGAAACCAGACAGGGCAGTTCCTAACAATAAATTAGGGGATAACAACTACACTTATAAAGAAAGTTAAATGAGCCTTACATGACTTAAATACATAGAAAGTGCTTTGTATACAGTATAGGAACCAGTATACAGTCCTCAATAAATATTACTTCTTACTACCATGACTATGATTTCTTCTTCTATTTCTCTAGCAATGCAAATATCAATGGCTGGTTCCTAATAAATGGGAAGCTATTTTTAAAAGCCAGTGCATGGAGAGCATTGTCAGATGGTTATGCTTTAAAAATTGACCTACTGAGTGATTTTACTTATGTATCTGATCAGACTGGTAGCACATAGACCAGAGATCTTTTAAAATAAGCAGATAAACAAGTGGAAGTCAGCCTCCTGCCTTGTTATGAGAAGAATCTAAACTGAAAGTATATATCATTCAGGGATGTTACATGGCAAATGCTATGGTTTTTGGGTGATCTAGTGCAATACAAGTAGACACCCATATAACAGTGAATTGAGAAATGATAAATTAAAACTTTCTTGCAAATATGTTCCTCTTCAAGCCAGATTTTATTAGCCTAGCTTTAATAATATCAGTGTTCACCTATTCCTTAAGGAGGGTTGTGAAAATTAATGTTGGTAAAGAGTTTCCAGAGGTACAATTGCATGCAAAATAGTATTGTTATTTACATTACATTGCAAATCTGTGCCCAAGGCAATAAATAAATTATGCTAACCAGATGGAAAATTAGTTTTTGGCTTTAGATGCTTAAAATATAAAGGTATGGGAAAAATAAAAGGAGAAATTAAAATGCAGAGTGTGATTTATAATGTCAAAAATTTTAATTAAATAGTATATTTATAAAATTCTATGGTTTTCATGATGCCTTCCCCTGGGGGGATCAAATATTCTCACTCCTGTTTCACTTATAGAGAAATGGAGAGAGCAGTGTAGCTTTAAGGCTATTTAAATATCTGATTAGACATACTCTTGAAAGTTTTCGAAAGGACACTGTAAAAAAACAGGAAATGAAGTAATAATCAGCATGGGGTTATTGATTTTATTTAAACACTTTCTCTCTTTTGAAACACCATGGTGTAACTTGCTGGTTGTACATATTCTTGCATAAGAATATAATAGGGAGAGAGAGAACAAAAAAATTTAGAATTAGTGTGGGTTTGCATCCAAGGGTACAGAACCGCCTGAGAATGTTCTTAACATTTTTTTTCTGTCTGGGTTAATTACAAAAATTGTTCTTCCTAAACAGCACTCAACATGTGTATTGAATATCAACTATTAATTTAACCAGTATTCATTAAGTACTGACCGCATGCCAGAAACTATTCCAGGTGCTATGGATTTGTTAATGAACAAAGCGAATAAAACTCCCCTCTCTCCTGAAGATCTAGCTCTCAGAAAGGGTTGGGTAGGGATGGTATTTAAAGTAGGTAACATCTAGAGTCTAGGCCACAAACCAGTCAGGTGGGACACTGGCAGGTATGATTTCACAGGTGTCTGTGGGTCCGATGATAACACCTGCCTTTCAGCCCAGGTTTTAGAGACTGAGTAAGAGGGCAGGAAGGGGAAACTAAGAAGAATATGTAATGTATCTTGCCCTCAAGAAGATTATGGTTTAATAAGGAAATGAACATATAAGTAAAACACAAAGCAGACCTTCAACAAACTTTTATTTTTAGGAATTACTTTTCTCTGGAGTGTGGAAACATTAAATGCTTGACTATATGCTATCATTATCTGATTTCATCCTTAAACCTTCACTTCAGCACTACTCAGTTGCCTGCTGCATTCCTGTGCATTAAACTTCAGGGGCAATGACATCAATCTCTGGAATAATGGAACCACACGTTTGGTAATGATTCAGTATTTGGCCTCCAGGCAGGTAAAGACACAAACCGTCTAAGACAGATGGTCATTGCTCCCATTTTAAAAAGGTTTCTAAGACCATAACCTCTATTTCTAATCCATAACCTCTATTGGTCATCTCTACCAATATTTAATAACATTCTTGTATTTATTACTGCCAAGGACATTTTCTTTATTTTCAACCTATTTTCCCCATTTGATTTGATTTGATAATCTGTGGAAATTGAGGATAACCAATCCGTATCATTCTCATAATATCCTTTCACACTTTGTTCTTCATCACTTTCTTTGGGTGAAATAATGAGAATTTCTTTTGTCTTTTCCTCTTGGGATCTGTTTTCATTCTGTGAGTGCTTTTTACTATTGTTCATTTTAGTAGTTCATATTTATTCTCTAAAATGCAAATATAATGCTGAGTTGTATGGAGTACTTTACATGGTTCTTGGCTTTAAGAAAAAGAGTGACTTCTCTGTGGCTGACTGCTGTATCCAGTTGTTAAATCCCACTTCCTTTAGAAATAAATATATATAGTAGTTTACCAAACTGCGTAGTACACTCAAACTGAACAGAAAATGTACTAAAATTTCCAAACTTTTCCCTAATGACCCTTCCCAGGCTTTCTCTAACCTTTTCTTCATTTTATTCTATCTGACTCTATCTAGCTTCATTTTGTTTCTTCAATTTTTGAAATTTATTCTAAAGTTTATTGCTATCTTTTAATGTTAATGTTGCTTTCTGGAATGAGGGTATCTTCCACATCTCTATTTCAGTAAATAGCAAAACTTGCTTATGGATTCAGGAGTCTCATTCATATTAAATATTTTAAATAACCTAAAGTTACCTGGTAAGCAAGAATTAATAAAGTGCCTATGTATCTATCATAATTGGGGCTTGAAGTGGCCAATTTTAATGAACTGAAAGTAACTATGATTGATCAATTTTTAAAGAATTAGGCTGCAATAAAATATTTTTCAGGAATTTGATATAAAATTATTTGCCAATCTTGAATATTATCAAATCAAATTATAGGTGTTAATTCTCAGTTTGTGCATCTTTGGAATGGGTAAATATAGGAGATGGCTGATATGCAATGATCCTAGGATGTGAGTAGGGATCTGAAATAATGATGGTCAATTTGAGAGGGTGAGGCATAGGGAGAAGGAGGGGGAGGAGGGGGGAAGACAGGGGAGGGGAGAGGGGGAGGGAGAGAGAGAGAGAGAGAAGGAACACACTCTCAATTTGGAGTTCAGGTTTTTGGATTTCAGGATTTCTCAGTTCATCAGTTGTTTGGATTTCAGGTTTTTGGGAGTGTAATGTACAGCTGCAATGTGGTTAGTTTATGGAGCTATGTGGGTGTTTTTCCTGCATCTTCAGCATCATTGAGGAATATCTATAGAATTATTATTGACTTCTTTATCTAGAAGTAGAAGATGAGAAATACTTTTTTAAAATGCCAGTCCCAAAAAAGAGTATTACCATGGACATAAACAAGGGTGGGGGGATTACCTGAGGTAATGGGGGGCTGCTGGATGGAGGGGGCAAAGGAGGAAAATCAGGGCAGCTGTAATAACATAATTGATAAAACATGATGAAAAAAGAGTGTCACTATTCCTAGTGACACTCATTCATTCATTCATTCATTCATTCTAGTTACTCCTGGTGTGCCAGATACTTTACTAGTACTTAATAAAACATAATCTTTTAATCCTCCCCTTAGCAATTAAAGAAATTGAGGCTCAATGAGATTACGAAAATTTCCCAAGGTTGCAGAGCCACTAGAGATGATTCATTTCCAAGCTTGTATATATACTTTTCTCTGTGCCAAACAACCTTTCTTTTATTCATTTGCTCTCTTGTTGCATGTGTGTGTATCTGTAAATCATTTGTATTTTTATTTAAGGGACACATGATATTTAATTTTGTCATGTATACCTGGCGAGCAAAATGAAATCCCAAATAGATATGCTGAAAATGACAAATCATAAAGAAAATCCCAAGTGTTTAAATCACGAACAATAAGCCACAAAGGAGGAAGGCTCTAGAAGGAAACTTGTGCAGTGCGCCTCCTCGTGGTTGCTGCTTCAGATACAGCTGGCCAGGTTACCATTGAGCTTTGCTGAAAGCTTCTCCATGACGGGGGTGTTTTGAGCTATAGGTGAGAGGATGAACCATCAGGGGCTCTGGTTGGGTCATGCAGAGACAAAGGAAGGAAAGAGCCGCCCCTGGTGTGTGGGCTCCTACAGAGTCCATGATTTTGTTTAGTGGTGGCTTGGCACTTTGAGAAAATAAATGGTACACATTTTTATAGGATAAACTAAAATAGAAATGGTAATTTCTCCTTTAAGTTTCCTTCTTGAAAAGTTTTCTTCTATTTTCCATCTCCCCTATTACTTGAATTCCCCTGCATTCATTTTTCTCTTTCCTTTCATCCCCCCCCCACTCTTTCTGTCCTTTTGCTTTTTAAGACTTTAATCTATGTTACCTTTTTTCTTTTTGATTTTGTTTATGTCTTCTTTTTTTCCTCCTTTTATTTCACTCCTAACCTGAACCCCACCACCCGTTCCATTTCTTCTTCGTTTACCCACCCTTGATATTCTCTGCAAAGAGCTGTCTGGGTCCCTTGACCTCACAAGAAGCTCTCTGACGAAACGCTTAAGAAAAACAAGGTATTATGTATTATCCTACACATTCTGCAATCGCCCTAGCAATTTAGTAACTACAGTCCAATTTAAACCAGGCCTCAAGGCAACAAAAATTGCACCAAATGCCAACTAATTTACCAAACTTATAGAAGGAATATTTGGGATCTCTTGCCTCCAAGCCATCTGATTCATATTATTGACTCATTTAGAAAACAGAAAGTGAACAGAGACAAGTTTTTAAGGAGTTTGGTTTCATGCAAATGACTTGCAATTGCAGCCCATTATTTTTATACCACGACTTCATTAGTCATATCCCTGTCAGACCTGTGACCAGTGTCAAATGTTTTCAAAAAGCACACCAGGACAAGCATGGAACTCATCAGCCCATGTCAAAGGTCGCTCTCATTAAGGAGTCAAAATGAAAACTTTCAGTGTCTCTAACACATCGCATAGCTCTCCCTGGTGCTCCCACCCCCACTCCTGGAACCCAGGGCTGGCTAAGCACCTCCAGCTCCCCAGACATTCAAATAAGATCAAGATGACAGGGCAAGAAAATGAATAGGGTTCTTACTCGGCTGGGCTTCATAATCTGGTACTGATTGAAACAACCAGAAAGCTGTTTGCCAGGTCTTATAGCACCATTTCCTGAGGTTAAACATAACATCTCAAAATGAAGCAATTAGGGATTTCTCTAAAACAGGAGTCTTCAGTAATTAAAAAGAAAAAAAAAAGGCAGAAGGAAAGAAAAAGAAAGAACGAAAGAAAGACAGAAAGAAAGAGAAAGAAGAAAAAGAAAAGAAAAGAAAAGAAAGAAAGAAAGAAAGAAAGAAAGAAAGAAAGAAAGAAAGAAAGAAAGAAAAGAAAAGGAAGAAAGAAAAAAGAAAATAAAGACTATCATGGTAGATGCTGATTGGGCCCATTAGGTAGGGTTTGATGGTGGAGGCAATTTGCTTTTCTTTTGCCACCTGGGGGGTCACCTTTTGAGCATGGAAGCAGTAGGTAAAAAGTTTTGTGTAACAGTGCCATAAGATGAGTTTTAAGGAATTAGAGGCCCAGAGATAATAAGAATAAAACCTTCTTTCCTGAGACTAAATTGCATAATATGAGAATAATAGCAACTTGGTGCTGTATTTTGGTTTTGCTTTGAATCATTATTACTTTTCTGAAGAACTGTCCACTAAATGAAGGTAGCCATTGTGCTTTCATGCTCCGTGGGATTTCCAAAGGAGTGGTGTTCTTCTACCCTCTTGCAAAATCTTCAGGCTATGTTGGTGCTGGGTTGGGTTCCGAAGAGACTTGAAATGTGGATTACACCCTGCCACCACCGTATTTGGCTGGTTACAGGCTTCAAGATTGATAAACAGATATTTTCAGCATTACGTGGGGTGATTTAAAAAGCTCTAGTTGTCAATATGACATTTTGCAAAAACAAAACAAAACACAATTTAACAATAGGAAATGTCAAAATGTGATGACTCTATATTGATTCCTGGAGAACGCACAATCTGCTCTCAAATTTAGAAGTCATTTGGGGCAACTTGATCTAATTCTGTGGTAATGTCTGTGACTTACACTCTGCTTCCTTACTTACTAACTTAATTAATTACTTGCACTTGAACTAGAATCTCTCCCGGCCTCCATGAACTAACTGCCTTTTCAGGAAAATAGGATCCTGTAAAAGCATTTTGCCTCATACTTGTTTTCCAAAATCTTGGCTGTAAAATCTTCTTTGGCTCTCTTTGATTATTTTGATTCTGTAAGGTAACCGGAGATGAACATTTTATTTCCTGTGAGCTAAGGGAAAAAGCAACAAACTTGCAAGTGGCCTTTAAAAAAGTGTCTTTGGCTATTGTAGTGGGACAACTTTGGCTTGTTTGCAGCTCAAATAAAAATATGCATGCCCCAAACCGGAAGCATTGTTTTCAGCCACCACATTCACTCCAGAAGCCATTCATCTATTTGTTTGCCACAAAGTACAAGCAAAGATTCTACTGTGAAAATGGCAAGCCTCCCACACAAAGGACAGTGCCAGGTATTGCCTGTTAAATGGGATTCTGATGCTGGACTCCAGTTTAATATCCTTGTAGGTTGTTTGCAGTCTGTAAGTTGCTCATAGTGGGCTCTGTCCTCAGTGCTTCACAGAGAAGGACACTTCGTATTACTCTTTGGGGCATGAGGATTTTTGTGGACGCTCCTGTTGGGTTGTGGAAGGTGGTTATAAAGGTGAGGTGAAATGGTCGTGTTGTGTAAACACTTGCTCAGATTTTGTCTGGCATTGTTGTGAGTGTTGAGCAGAATCTTTGCCTCCTCTCTTTAGGCTGCTGTTTGCAGACCAGCTAATTAAGGACTTCTTTGAAACTTAACCTGTGGCTAGGTGGTGGGATATCATGGAAAGTCAAAAGATTCCTGACATTTTTAGCTGGGCCCTGCCAAAAGAATTCAAGGGTTTTCGTTTATGAAGGGCTACTTTGTGCTTTCTTTTCTCCTTGGGAAACTGACAATAATAGTTTACTCTTTGGGTTCTGGTGCTCACCCCTTTACCTGTAGCCTACCAGTTTCCCAATGGTGAAGCATCATATCCTTGTTGTGAATCTGTGATTGATGCCCTTGGCCTAGGGGCTCCCTCTTACCCCTCAGGAAACAGGAGGGCTGGAGAGATAGCGCTCAAGTTTTCTTTCACAGTCCCTGTTTCCTAACTCTAATCACCTTCTGCTGTGGGAAAGAGATGAGATGAGGCCTAAAAAACAGATCATTGTCCGCCTCCTAGATTAATGCAGAGAAAGCGGTATTGTCTGTTGAATGGATAAATCTTCCTGCTGTCACTCAAAACCTAAATTCAACGCTACTTCATTTCTAAGAGGCTTATCTTCCTTGAATAGACCCTTGCAGCTCAAGTAAGAGGCGATGTAATGAAGCGTGTTTTTTTCTTAAGTGAGAAACCTGCTGCAAAGAAGAGGGGAAGACTGTGCAGCTGTTCTAAAGGGGCTCTGCAGACTCTCGAAAGACTTGTCATTTATCTGGTCTTGCATGACATCAAATGATAGAAGATCAAGTTCAAAATCTGCCAGAGTAGATGAAAAGGGCTTCTTCATCTGTTAATTAAATAATAGTTATTAGCATACAATGTTATGCAGCTGAGATTTGTATCAAACATTACAGGAAAAATACTGCCGTGGCTTTCAACACTTCCCCTTCAGTCTGTGTTTATTAGGAGGCAAATATCTTGGGAAATGGCAATGGTTTTACCGGAATCCTAAAGTTAATATTGATGCCATAATACGTGCTTAAATGAAAGCACAACTAGACAGGTGGATATCAGGCAGATGGACACTGGGATCGCTGAAGAATATACCCTTTGTGTACTCTGGTAATTAATTCTGCAGTTCTTACAATGTGGGTTCACTGACTTCTGGAAAGTTAAATACATGCAGCGCACACACACATTACGATTACTCTAAATAAGTGCTTATTTACTTTGGTCCAACTCCGGCTACTGTATTGCACTGAAGTTTAATTTGAACTCTGGAATAGATGTCAAGATTTTCATCACTGCCATAAATTTTACTGGATAAAGATAATTTTAGCAACATTTCATCATTTATGGGTTTGAGTCTGTGTGTGTACAACTTACAAAATTACATTTGAATATGTCTGGCTTTATGAGTCTGTGTGTAATTAAAAGGCACCGCTTTTAAGCTTAGAGCTACAAAAAGGAGGCCATATCCCTCCGAGGGGAAAAAGTGGTTTGGAAAGGTGTGGAAGCACAAAAAAGTTCCTGTGCTCCATAGTAATTTCCTTAAGAATAGTATCGTGAGTTGTGTCGCTTAAGTAGTTCTGACAGATTTTTCATTTCCACTGGGTGACTGCGCTTCAAGGAGATAGTGACAGAAATAATCTTAAAGACTGGTATTTTGTGATTGTTAAGTTCATATCATACACTTCTAAGTTTTTAAAAAGCAATTATTTTATATTTGTTAATGGGCAAACTTATAATTTTGGCTGTCCTTAATTTATGGCAGTTAATTGTCTAATCCCTTGATATTTATGACAATAAAAGCAATATTAGAAAACAATAGTCCTCTTTTCTTTGTACCAGGCAGCAACTCTGATTGATTTCCTGCATGCTGCAACTTTGATTATTCATCCTTATTTGGCTAAGGAATGCATAGCCATGGATGTTGACTGATAATCCAAAAATCTCAATTTAGTCATTAATTTTGACTTTTTCTCCAGCTAACACTATCATTTGGGCAGTGAACAGTGAGCTGTATTAATTGATTTCTAGTTTACTTCTCCTGTCTTCTCCCAGTCCTCTGTAGAAATAACAAGAAGCAGAGAAATTTCCAGGAGATGTACAATAGAATGGGGAGGAAGTAGAAAATATGTGGAAAACATACAAAGTATTCTGCATAGCATTGAGAATTACATGATTTCAAAAAACACCCTGAATCCATAAATTGAACCCTTACTTGGATTCTATGAACTTCTAAGCATTGTCTCATTCATTCATTCATTTACTCATTCATTCATCCATCCATTCATTCATTCAAACATCTCCAAAGAGCTTAGCATTGTAAACCCTCAACCCTTCTGTCCCCTGTTCAGTGAAGGTGACTCATTGAAAAGCCAGCTTTTTGGGGGTCTTAGCCAATTGTCTTAAGTTATAAAGGATTGAAGAGTAGAGACTATGTTGAATGGCTAGTGTAAATCAATTTTTACTGATAGGAAAGCAATTTGATTTACTTATTGGCCATCAGTAACATCGTCTTTTTGTCTCAAAAGCAGTACATTATCTGCTTCTCAGTACTAGGACCCTGGCGAGATGATAGATTTTGAAGCACTTACTCTGTTGGACACTATACTAAGCTTGTTCTATTCATTAACTGATTTTACCCTTAAAACAAATCTGTGAAACAAGTTACTATTATTTTCCTCATATCTTTTTAACATGTGGGGATCTGAGGCAGAGAAATATTAATTAACTTTTTTAGAGGCACATAGCTAAGAAGCTGTAGAACCAGGATTCAAACCCATAAAATGAGGCTCCAGAGTTTATACACTTAACCCTACACTAAGCCACAATGAAAGAAGCTTTAGCAAGTGAAGTTGAGACCCTTAGCTATACATCTACTTTGGCCAGGCTAATGCTGTGTCTACACAGGTCCAAATTGATTATTTGATGCTATATTAATTCTGAATCCCCAAGTTTGTGGATACCATTTATCACTCTTCAATTCTTTCTGTGTGTGTGTGTGTGTGTGTGTGTGTGTGTGTGTGTGTGTGTGTGTGTCTGTGGTTTGCAACTCTAGGTCAACTGACAGTGATACCTGAGCTGGACCTGGGGTGAATCATTTAACCTTTCTAAATTTCAATAAAATAAAAAAAAATGTATACCCAACTATTGTACAGAGAAATGTAGTTTAAATGCCTATCATAATGTTTGGTGCAAAAGATACCAAAGGATTGGAAGTGATACAGAATGCTGAGTTTTTACCAGATAGTTAAGTAATTAATATTTTGCCATTAGAGAATCCATTGTTTGTTGCAGAACATCATAAAATTGAGGAAGGCCACGCTTAATTGTACAGTTTGCAAACCTCCCTTTCTCTGGCTGAGTGAAGATTCTAATACATCTCTTTGCTATGCCATGCTGTACCAAGGCTGCTCTGGGGCCTGGGGTGCATTTCATCTTGAACTATGAATAGCAAAGATTTTTATTGTCTTCTGTCACAAACACAGCATCCTTTTATTGTGGTTTTTGATGCGTTAAATATGTTTTTATGGTCCCCTATGTCTATTGTGCCTAGCATACTGTTGGTTCTTAATAAACGTTAAATAATAATAATATATGTGCATATGAGATTTGTGGAAAGAGATGACATACTGTTTTAGGGATCTGAGATTGTTCTTCTGGTGCCCGGGGAGAACATACAGATGAGTGTATTACTGGGAATAGATTAGAAGGAGCCATCAATAGCGATGTCATCTCCCTAAAATATGATGTGGCTCTGTCAGCACAAATCATAAACCCCGTCTCCTTCCGTTCATCACTGTAGAACTCTAATGTGGAAAGTTCAATGCCTGGATTAATAAAAATGGGCATACAGGCATCTGAGAATTTTGCAAATTAACAAATGCTGCTGTCTTTTGTTGGATATCAGTACATTTGTACAGTTTACTGGGAAATGCCAAAGTGCTCTTTGGTTTTTTTTTTTTTTAACTCTTTAGAGAACCTATCTAAGGAGATCTTTTGGTTGTTCTGCTTTACTCCCTGGGAAGAAGAGGGGCCTCAGACACTGTCTTTTCAGTGACTATTTTCCCCTTAACCGATATCTTTGTCAGTAAGGAGACACCTGCATCCGCACACATCCACCAGGCTGAAGTACACACCCTTTCATCAGATCCCTTCCTTTCTGAGCTGGATGCAGCTCAGAATATCAGCTCTCTGTGTTGTGCCAAAAACCCTTCCAAGTTCAGTGTGGAGGTGTTTGTGTAAGATAAAAAACAGGACAATGTGACATCCCCAGAAGGCTCATCTGTTTACATGTGTTATTTGGCTCTGTCCTGGTATTAGCTCATTAGCAAAGAAGGCAGGAAGGCCTGCAATCAAGACTTTATGATTCATTAGGTCTGTTCCTCTTTTTGGGATACAATGTTGGTATTCTCTCCCTGTCCTCCAAGAGTGTGTTTTTTTGTTGGCAGCCACTCAGGGAAGAGTTTAAATATATTCAATGTATCCCCCCTCCCCACCCCTGCCCCAGGCATACCTTCTCTGTTGAAAGATGGATGGGTTACATTTCGAAAGGGAGTCACTGTTTTCAGTTGTTCTCTTTAATTAAAAAAAATTTTTTTTTTTGCTTTCAGAAAACATATTTTGATGGAGTCAATAAGGTGAAGCTTTCTTAGGGGCTGTGAGGACGGGGGTCTTTAATGCCTTTTATGTTCAAAGGGTCCTTTTGAGAGGCTTTTGAGAGGACATAAATTATGGGTAGCAACAGGTATATTTTTCCCTTATTACAGAGGCCAAGTGTAAGTTTTTCGCAAGTTAAAAAGGATCTGTTCTTTTATTTTTGACCTTGATTTTTTCGCGATATTCTGCATTGCCTCCGCTTTGGTTGTATTATTCCCTGACCCATCCAATTACCATTTCTATCAGCCCTTCGGAAAGATTATGCTTTTTGGGTGTTCTGTATGTAGATGTCTTTCCAGTGGCTTCACTTGATGAATGTGACAAGTTTTGTGTTTTCTCCCTCCCCTCATTGAATTGAAAAGTTTTTTTGATAAATACAGGCCAATAAGTGCCCAAAGGCAGTGTTTCAATGGCTGCTAAGTCTTTCAAGGTTAGGACTTAACCTCCGTTCTCCCTAATTCAACTCCAACCTTCAGTCTGAAGCCAATCAAGAATATCAGATGATACTTAAACAATGAAGGATTTCTGATATTCAGGTACTGCCTCTGTTCAATAGGATTGCAAATTCTTTGTGTGAAGAAAGTCGGTTTTGCTCTAAAGTACTGTCACAAAAAGTGAAATTACCATTTGCTTGGAATGATGCCATTCATCATTGTCAGAACACTAAGCATTGTAAGTAGCTAGGCCTCTCCAAATTAATGCCTTGTTTTGCATCGGCTAAATTTCCCAAATCCTCGAGGATGGGTCATACAAAACTCATCTCACCGTTTTAATTTATCAATCCAATATGAGTGCCGTGAAAGGGAGCTTCATTCAGTCTTAGCCCTTTTATTTACAGTCTAATTCTAAAAGAAAAGGAAATAAGATATGAAAATAAGTTGGAAAATAAGATAAATCTCTCAGTGAAATCACCAGATCTACTCAGTCCTGTAGCAAAACCTCCATAATTCATTTGTAGGTCAGCTCAAGGGATTAGCCATGACGTATTTGGAAATTCATTTATTTTTATTTTATTTTGCTGTTTCTTATGCATAAGGGTAATGCTGTCCCCAAGGCTTTTCAGGTAGCCCTCAAATCTTGACAACATTTGCTGTCTCTGAGGCCTAAGCCAAAATTAATTTTCAAATAAAGAGCATAAAAATGTATGGAGTTGTATAAATTTGAATACAAAATGCATTTGTTTTGTTTGCTTACATACATACATACATACTGTCTGTTCAGCCAAAAACCATAATATGACATTGAAATTAATGGCCATACGCACATCATGAAAGTCAAAAAAGTTTTTCTTTGAGTTAAAAAAAAAAAACAGAACATGCAGCATTTCATTTCATTTTCATCTCATTGTGGCCTTTAATAAATTTTTCAGAGGATGTTTACATTGTTAATTTTTCCTAGAAGGAAATACTTATCACTAGGAACCTGGTTGGCTTTTATTAGTTCAAAAATTCTGTTGTCTTGGGAGATACAAAGGTGTTTTCTTCCAGAAAGAAAGAAAGAAAAAAAAGAGGTAAACTAAGTTATACTTCTTGATTTCCTTTCTCTGGTAAAAGGCAAATAAGAGCAGTGTAGAATTAAAATGAGATGAAATCTGCTATGATTTATGTTGGGGCTTTCTTTTTGGTGGCTACAAGGGGAAGGAAAAAGGTTCTGTAGTTACACAAAGATGGTCCGGGAGGTAGGTGTGTGGCCTGCGGTGTTCGCTGCTAAAATACCTGTGTGTATTCTCATGATGACCAGCCTCCAGGGAGCCTAAATTATCCCGGAGGCCAACATTTCCCCCTAAGGCTCAAGTTCTCAAAATGGTTTTTAAATATACTTCCACAAGGGGGCTTTGTATACATTTGCAATTTTTTTGGTTTGTTGATATGTTTCTTAAAAATATTGAGAAATGAACCTTCGCAGAACAAGTCGTAGACATTCCCTTCCTTGGCCTTTTGAAACCTTTATTCGAGGGAAAACAAAATCAGCTCCTCCCTCTGGCCCTGTGGCTTCTGATCTGGCAGAGGTCCGTGAAAGCAGAGGGCAGGGGGAGAAGGCTCGGAAGCAGGGGCTGGTGTCTGCGAGCCTTGCCCTGGGCTGTGGGCTTTCAGCTCCATTTCAGCTTGTGGCAAGAAACTTTGACAGTGTCTACCATTGATTGCCCAGCTGAAAGTGGCTGTATATGTGGTTGCCTCCTCCTCCCCCCACCTTTTTACGAAAATTTAACCTACGTTCTAGTTGTCTCCTGTGATTTTGGCTGAGTGGTCCTTATTTGTTTTCCAAATAATTATAGCACCTCTGAATACAGAAATTTTCATAGTTGCACATAGTTTAACTGTCTAAAATATGTAAGAAATACGAGGTACTATGGCAAGTCATAACTTTAGAAAAATACACCAAATAGCCACATCTCTGTGACTTTTTTGTCAGGGCATCATGCACAGAGCTCTGGACTGAAACTACAGACTGACTGTGAGCCCCCACCCAGCCATCAGCTAGTTGGATTTCACTAGAAAAACATTTTCATACTTCTGTGCCTTAATTTCTTTATTAATGGTGACTTTCAAGGGCATTCCTGTATCTGATGTTCTAAAGAACTGAGTTGCTTTTTTTCTCCCCTTTCTGCTATTCAGGGCGTTACCAAATGTAACTATTTTAATGGCTAAAATTACAAAATCAGAGGAGGCTATACGTGTACTATGACATGTGAATTTTGGATTAAGAGAATCTTCAGAGTGCATCCAAACCCTGCCTCATGCTAACTGTGGTGGTGGGGTGGTGGGAAAGTGACCAGGTGTTCTCTGAGCCTCAGTTTGCTTCCTGTAAAATGAGGGATCTACTAGAACTTCCTCTAAAGTTCTTTTCAGAAGTGCTTTTCTAGGATTTGTGAAATATTTGAGCACTGGAAAGGCCCCAGGGACACCTTTTCTTAGTGTTTGTGTCTCTGAAACACGGCCCAAACCCAGTCTTGGTGAGGATTTTTGACTTGCCTGGTTCACGCTGTGTTATTCATCCTGGTGGCCAAATGAACCTGAAAAGTGAGGCAAAGACACCAGACACAGTTAGGTGAGAAGACAAGGGGCCCCCCTAACCTGTCACATATGAGGAAACTAGGTCTAGAGAAGTTCAGCTGATGTCGGTGCAGGTCAGGATGAGAAGACAGAGCCAACTGCTAATGTAACTCAGGGTTTAAGCACTTTTCCATACCATGGCGGATGAAAACTTAAGAAACTTGAAATATAGAAGTTACACCCCCAGAAGAGTCGTGGGCCAGGATTTCATGCATTCATTCCTGCATTGGTAGGCAAGGGCAGGGAATGTAGGAGGATGCAGAGTCGAAGCTGGAAAGAAGGTGAACCACGGCAGGGGCTTGGGTTCATCTCCTGAGCAGCCAGGGTGATATGCAGACAGGCTGTGCGGTGGAGTGGGGTCCAGACTGACTTCTTGGCTCTTTGACTGGTGGAAGCTCGTCATTAAATAGCCATCCCATATTCTCTCCTGCAAAAATGGGGAAAACAATAGTACCACTGGTGAATGTTAAAATATGTAAAGAACCTTGCATGATGTCTGGCAATTAGTGGCTACCAGTAAATTGTGGTTATAGCTTGTGCTATTATTATTGTTATTTTTAAAATTGGCCTTATAGCCAGTGCAGAGAGACTCCAGAAAAACTGCTCCCTGAAGCTCTGAGCAGGGGAGAGGACATCATGCAGGACACTGTGGGTGATGTTCAGGCTCTGCCACCAGGCACATGCCCAGGCACAGCCTTTGTGTCTTTGACCCTTCAGCCCTTCCCTAGGCTTCCTGAGGTGTGCATGCCAGGGGCTACCAAATCTCTTTGACTCTCTCCTCTCCCTCCCATGTTAGAGAACACAAATACCTTACATCAAATAACTAGTTCCCAACCGTCTGCCTAAAACCCATCTATGAAAGCAATTCAAGAGTTGCTAACCCATGGCACCAGTCTGGAGCCCCACTCTGAGTGTTTACCTGCAAGTGGTAGGATTTTGGAACAACCCTGTCTGCGGGGAGCCAGAATTCCTTAGGGCCTGAGTAATCCCAAATAGCTAAAGGATGGAAGTCATGACTGGTCCACAGCTCAGATGTCGGGCCAGTGTTTTCATGTCTACCATCTCCTTTGGGAAGCAGGGTGAGGAACAGGCAGCTTTGGGCTGTGCCAAGTCTGGCAGCCACATTGGGAGAGCAAACCCATGATAGGCAGGTGGCCAGAGCTGGGTAGAGATAATGATGAGAAGAGGGTAGTAATGGAGGAGAGAGGGCAGTTGGTGCTCTGAAAGATCTGAGTGATGAACTTTCTCAGTACACTCCAGACTGGGTTGACTGCTTCTCCTTGCTGCCCTTCAGACTCTTCAGACTATGGATTAGCCTTCTGATGCCAGTCTCCGGAAGCATCTAAGTGGGTAGGCCTTGCAGTCAGATTTAATTTAACAAACACTTATCAAATGCCTACACTACACTACCCCTGGTGTTGTGCTGGGCATAGATGTTCAGAATTGAAGGGTGGCTCTGTCTTCAAAGAGTTTAAATCCTGGCTCCCTGCCTCCCTGTGTAATGTCAGGTGCCCACTCAGCCTAACTGAGCTCCCTTTTTTTTTTTTAATTAAATTTTATTTTAATTGTTGTTCTTATACAGTCTTCTGTTTTCTACTCCCATCCCATCCCTCCGCCCCAGCCCTCCCCAGCTCCCTTCCATTTCCACCCCCACCTAGCTTTTGTCCATATGTCTTTCATACTTGTTGCTCTAATCCCTTCCCCTTTTCCCTGGATATTCCTATCCCTCTCCTCTCTTGTTCTCAATTTCAGTGTCTTTGGTTATATTATGCTTGTTTGTTTGTTTTTTTGATTAGGTTCCTGTTAGAGGTGAGATCATATGGTATTTGTCTCTCACCTC